>JAVTVY010021483.1:0-95141 GCA_036873755.1 Hanleya hanleyi | reverse complement strand
AATGCAAACATATAGTTCATTCTGTTCGTTGCAAGGAAAAGGGGAAAACATCTTGGAACTTTTTGACCTGTGATTAAAAAATACAAAGGATGGCAAACGTCGACTTGATTGGCTAGCGTTGATGGCCGCGTGCAGATCACATAATTTTGTTTACACGGCTGATGAGCATACTCAAGCCTAAAATCGAGAAGTACGTTATAAAGCTCCCATGTATGTTTACTAACTCAGTGAATTTGGAATTGTCGAAGCAATGGAACGGAACTGGTTGCCAGCAAATTCACGAGATAAGCACATTACACTGCAGAAAAAATTACCAGCCTATTCCGGTGTCACACTGGTGAAAGAAGATGTCATGTTTACATGCGAAAAAACCCTCTTGCTGTCCCGTCTTTGAAGCGAAAAGAATATTTCTCCATATCAACATAGAAAGCTGTGTTCATGCGTAGTAAATAGCTTACACGCTTAAAACTAGAGTGTTGAAACTTACTCGTAAAGTGTTGAAATGACTCTTTAAGTGTGTCCACAGGGACTGCTCGTTTAAGTGTTGTCCCTGTGGACACACTTGAAGGGTTATTTCAACTCTTTACGAGTAAGTTGCAATACTTTAGTTTTAAGCGTGTAGTTTTATACCATAAATGCTCGTATTCAAAAGTGACGTAAAACCGCATCGGTGAACGTTTGAAATTGAAGTTTGGTTGTTTTAATATCTTCTGCATACATTTGAACACCTCCAACCGAAATCTAATGCAATGTTCTTATCTACCGTGATCACATATTAAAATTTTCATGTTTAAAATAATTGTTAATTTCTCTGTTCACTTTGGCGATTGTGTTTTCGCATTGTAAGACTGTTTTTCAACGAACATGCGCAATGACTTTTCATCGCATAGCTCCATCGCATAGCCCCATCGCATAGCTCCATCGCATAGCTCCATCGCATAGCCCCATCGCATAGCTCCATCGCATAGCCCATCGCATAGCTCCATCGCTCCATCGCTCCATCGCATAGCTCCATCGCATAGCTCCATCGCATAGCTCCATCGCATAGCCCCATCGCATAGCTCCATCGCTTCATCGCTCCATCGCATAGCTCCATCGCTCCATCGCTCCATCGCATGGCTCCATCGCTTTATCGCTCCATCGCATAGCTCCATCGCTCCATCGCATAGCTCCATCGCATAGCTCCATCGCATAGCCCCATCGCATAGCTCCATCGCATAGCTCCATCGCTCCATCGCATAGCTCCATCGCGCATCGCATAGCTCCATCGCATAGCCTCATCGCGCATCGCATAGCGCGACTTTTCATCGCATAGCTCCATCGCTCCATCGCATAGCCCCATCGCGCATCGCATAGCTCCATCGTTCCATCGCATAGCTCCATCGCTCCATCGCGTTAAATTAGAAATGAAAGACGCGATGGCCCCTCTCGGCCATCATAGTTTACACAGGCCAGGATTTCTTGTTTTATCGCTCGGAAATACGCTAGAACGCCTCTCCGGCCATCTAAGAACCCTAAAGCTTCCATCAAGGCGACAAAACGTTATAATCAGCCTGTTGTGTGAAGATGGGTAGAACGAGGTTGTTTAATGGGGAGCGGTTATGGGAGGATGGAATAAATTTTGTTCGGAAAAATTACATGAACATCTCTGGTGCGAGAGCCGCACGAGCGGAGTATAGGAGACTTTTACGTATAAGCTTACGACCTTGACACATTTTAACGTACACAATACTGTTATTCTAAATAATGCCCCGAAAATAAAATCCGTATAGTTCTTAAGCCCCGCAGAAGTTTACGGTACAGCCTTCTGCTTTTCACAAATACTGTCCACCATCTTCCCTGAGGGAAGTCGATGAATTTGTGATATAGCCGACATGCCTTCGGTGAGATACCTGCCCACCTACACACTTTTAACGTTGTTTTTTTCTAAAGATATTCTGTCAATGTGTTACGTGAACACCTGGTATGCAAAACCCTGAAAATTGCCCATTTGTCATATATTATTCAATGCAAACATATAGTTCATTCTGTTCGTTGCAAGGAAAAGGGGAAAACATCTTGGAACTTTTTGACCTGTGATTAAAAAATACAAAGGATGGCAAACGTCGACTTGATTGGCTAGCGTTGATGGCCGCGTGCAGATCACATAATTTTGTTTACACGGCTGATGAGCATACTCAAGCCTAAAATCGAGAAGTACGTTATAAAGCTCCCATGTATGTTTACTAACTCAGTGAATTTGGAATTGTCGAAGCAATGGAACGGAACTGGTTGCCAGCAAATTCACGAGATAAGCACATTACACTGCAGAAAAAAATTACCAGCCTATTCCGGTGTCACACTGGTGAAAGAAGATGTCATGTTTACATGCGAAAAAACCCTCTTGCTGTCCCGTCTTTGAAGCGAAAAAAATATTTCTCCATATCAACATAGAAAGCTGTGTTTCATGCGTAGTAAATAGCTTACACGCTTAAAACTAGAGTGTTGAAACTTACTCGTAAAGTGTTGAAATGACTCTTTAAGTGTGTCCACAGGGACTGCTCGTTTAAGTGTTGTCCCTGTGGACACACTTGAAGGGTTATTTCAACTCTTTACGAGTAAGTTTCAATACTTTAGTTTTAAGCGTGTAGTTTTATACCATAAATGCTCGTATTCAAAAGTGACGTAAAACCGCATCGGTGAACGTTTGAAATTGAAGTTTGGTTGTTTTAATATCTTCTGCATACATTTGAACACCTCCAACCGAAATCTAATGCAATGTTCTTATCTACCGTGATCACATATTGAAATTTTCATGTTTAAAATAATTGTTAATTTCTCTGTTCACTTTGGCGATTGTGTTTTCGCATTGTAAGACTGTTTTTCAACGAACATGCGCAATGACTTTTCATCGCATAGCTCCATCGCATAGCCCCATCGCATAGCTCCATCGCATAGCTCCATCGCATAGCCCCATCGCATAGCTCCATCGCATAGCCCCATCGCATCGCTCCATCGCTCCATCGCATAGCTCCATCGCATAGCTCCATCGCATAGCTCCATCGCATAGCTCCATCGCATAGCTCCATCGCTCCATCGCATAGCTCCATCGCGCATCGCATAGCTCCATCGCATAGCCTCATCGCGCATCGCATAGCGCGACTTTTTATCGCATAGCTCCATCGCCCATCGCATAGCTCCATCGCTTCATCGCATAGCTCCATCGCGCATCGCATAGCTCCATCGCATAGCCTCATCGCGCATCGCATAGCGCGACTTTTCATCGCATAGCTCCATCGCTCCATCGCATAGCTCCATCGCGCATCGCATAGCTCCATCGTTCCATCGCATAGCTCCATCGCTCCATCGCGTTAAATTAGAAATGAAAGACGCGATGGCCCCTCTCGGCCATCATAGTTTACACAGGCCAGGATTTCTTGTTTTATCGCTCGGAAATACGCTAGAACGCCTCTCCGGCCATCTAAGAACCCTGGAGCTTCCGGGGCCTAGGCGGCCCCTGGACCCTCGCCTAATTGTGCTGTGATAGTAGTCCCCCCAATCATGAATTGCTTCCGCAGTGCCTGAATGCTTGTGCCGACGGTCGTCGGTTGTCGGTGTGCCCTCAACACATACAAAATTACTTCAATTTACATGAAATACGCCATGTTGGTCGTCGGTTGTCGGTGTGAAAAATGCAATATAAAATATTATCCTAGCAACACGCTAACGCAACCAGAGCCTCCAGGTATGCATGCGTGACAGGTAACCAGTACAACAGATGAAATATAAGCTCGCAAAGGACAGCGCAAACTAAAGCATCATTCAAAGATTCTTGATCAAGAACATGTACAAATATAGATACATATGTACAATGATGTACACGCATTAGTCTTTTTAAAGTTAAAGTTGTCTTAAATGACGGATTTGCCGCTCATGGACTAAATCATTCGACATTACATCCGTCGAAAACGTTGGGGTTACTCCCCTTCATTATTTTCGTGATTGTATCTGCTCCCAGAGGGCGCTGTGATTAGCCTTGAAGGTCAGCCTTGAATAAAAGTCTGAAGATGGCGGGAGAGACAAGATACATGCTGTCAATCCAAAAATTGCCAAGATAGTAATGTTTTCTTCGCTGGCACGATGAAATAGATACAGATATTACTGGTGAGTAACTATAATTTTAATGTTCAAACGAGAACAAAGTCGCAAGTTCAGTCCAACCGTCTGTCCTGTCAGTTTATCTGTCGTGTCAGTTTACCAGCATTTTAAAATCTTCCCGCACATAGGGGCCTATGTACATGTACCCGTCAGCTACGGCCTAGGAATCGTTTCTCGTACACTTTTCACGGTTGATTCCAATTTTATATAAAAGTAATATCTTGAAAGACACAAACTGACCTGGTTAGTCAGTGGTGTAACTTTAGCAAATTACCTGGTTGCCATGAGGGCAAGCTGAAGATGGATTTTGGTTGCCCCCATCAGAATCTGGTAGCCATGAGGGCAAGCTGGAAATGAATTTTGGTTGCCCCCATCATTATTTGGTAAAATGTCCCCCAGTTAGTTACGACCCCCCCCCCCCCCCAAACTTATTTTAACACACAGTTTTAACAGAGATGCCATCATTGCTGCACTGGAACAATAGCCATGGAAATTCCTCCCGCCAGCTGTCCACGAAACCAGGGTACGAATTATAAAATGTTAAGGGCAGCCATTTCAAGGCCACTTTGGCCTTGCTGGCATCTAATTACCTGGAATTTGCAAAGGGGCACCAAGGCAAACAGGGAGGGCATACAAAGCCATTGGCTTGTGCATGGCCTTGGGTGTAATTTGCACCCTGGCGCGAATTACACCCAAGGCCATGCACAAGCCAAGCTTTGTATGCCCTCCCTGTTTGCCTTGGTGCCCCTTTGCAAATTCTAGGTAATTAGATGCCAGCAAGGCCAAAGTGGCCTTGAAATGGCTGCCCTTAACATTTTATAATTCGTAACCTGCGAAACCTCTCGTGCGTTTTCTCCTGTCGTATGACTGATTTCTCTCAGCGGAGCTAACATGAGGTGTTGTCTTCTTCGTGTAATTTGCGAGAAATCTCTCCATCCATTTGACGTTTGAACGACAGTCACACGAGGACGGCTTCACTGACAATTCAACTTCCGCGAGAGCTCCGCAGCAACAAGGGAGGTAAATCAGTACGTACTCAACACATTTCCGGTTTCGTTTTTCTTCGCCAGAGTTATAGGCGATAAACACATTACTTTGAGAATTAAAAGGACGATCTGTGGATCATATTATGCTAAAGGGATTTCGTTAAAAACAGGTTTGTGCGATATCAAATTCATGGAATTAAATTGCCGTATTTTACGATGTTTATGAGGGGAAAATCCACTTGCCACATCGGGCAAGCAAGATCGGACATTCAGTTGCCCCCCGCCGATTTTGGTTGCCCCGGGCAAGCGGGCAAGCGTAAAGTTACACCACTGTTAGTGCTGAGATCAAGACCCTTTCCTGGAAGGAATTTCGCGGGTTACGTGACCTTTTCCCGCATGTGCAGGAGCAGTTACTAACCCGACTTTTTCGGTACCTGTAACCACAGGCGCCGGCCCTAATAATGTTAATTTCAGTGAAATAAAAGCGAAATGTCAATATATTAAATGTTGTTTACGTACGTTGTACGAAGGTGGTGTACGACTCGTATGAACCGATCAGGAAATGCCCCCTTTTTCACAAATTCCTCCCGGACCACCAACAAAACTATAGGCGTATCAATCGATCGCGTATACATTGTATACTTGTTTCCATGATGAACTCTTTTCCATACAAAATAAACTGAAAACTATAAATATTTCAGCAGCGAAGATCAATCGGTAACAAAAATGGCCACAGAACGTGGGTACTTTGGCAAGACGTCATAGCTTCATGCGTAGATATAGTTCAATCATGAACGTCGCTCGCATGGGCTTACTCCGTTCAACTCAGCCCAATAGGGAACAATGGAGCAGTTTCCCCACAGATTTTATCGGGTCGCTGAGGACTCGATTTTCTCGGATTTTCTCGGAGTTCGTCCCGCTTTTAGCTCTGCTGTGGCTAGATAAACATCTTACAAATATTCTACGACACTAACTTCAGAAAATCTTTGCGAAATAAAGACAAATCTTATCCTTAGACGACCAACACCAGTGAAATCCAAACGACGGTAGACTGCGCGTGCAAGAAACGTTCCAATTTTACGCGCGGTTACAGGCTCTTAAAAAGCGATTTCGTGCACGGAAACGGACTGAATTGAATCTGCCCAAAAGAATTAGATTCCAGCGGACAAGAAACCGCGATGGAAATATAGATCGAAATATATATATATGTTCTCTTCCCACTCTCTCACCAAAAAAAGTAGTGGCGTTAATGAGCAAACGTTGCATTGACAGATTTAACAACATTATATCATTTAAACTTTTATTCACATACTGAATTGTACACATTTTCATATATTAAGGAGGGAAATGTTCTGGAATCAGAGCAAGTGATATTTTATGTGATCTCAATTCGTAGAATTTGCTTTTATTTCCATCGCGGTTTCTTGTACCTGGAATGCATGCTTTTGAGCGGATTCAATTCGGCCCGTTTCCGTGCACGATACCACTTTTTGAAAACATGTAACCGAGGGTGAATTTGGAACGTTTTCTCGCGCGCGCAGTCTACCGTCGTTTGGATTTCACTGATATTGATCGTCTGAGGTAAGATTTGTCTTTATTTCGCAAAGATTTTCTGAAGTTAGTGACGTAGAATATTTGAAAGATGTTTATCTAGCCACAGCAGAGCTAAAAGCGGGAGGAACTCCAAGAAAATCCGAGAAAATCGAGTCCACAGCGCCCCGATAAAATCTGTGGGGAAACTGCTCCATTGTTCCTATTGGGAGTTGAACGGAGTAAGCCCATGCGAGCGACGTTCATGATTGAACTAGCGTAGATACAGCTGTAAAGGGAGTTACATGGCTCGAATTAGAGAAAATGCAATGGCCTGCTATTTTTCTTCGGATACGTAAAAATCGCAGGCCAAACCTTAGATGACCTGCTATTAGTAAATTTGACCTGCAGTTTTTCGAAATTTCCAAGTTACTTCGATCAAGGGGCACTCCAGGGTACGAATTGTAAAATGTTCAGGGCAGCCATTTCAAGGCCAATTTGGCCTTGCTGGCATCTAATTACCTAGAATTTGCAAAGGGGCACCAAGGCAAACAGGGAGGGCATACAAAACCATTGGCTTGTGCATGGCCTTGGGTGTATTTCGCGCCAGGGTGCGAATAACACCCAAGGCCATGCACAAGCCAATGGCTTTGTATGCCCTCCCTGTTTGCCTTGGTGCCCCTTGGCAAATTCTAGGTAATTAGATGCCAGCAAGGCCAAAGTGGCCTTGAAATGGCTGCCCTTAACATTTTATAATTCGTACCCTGGGCACTCGATTAAATGACACAGGTAAGTACAACACAAGATATGATTTTAATAAAACTTATATTGTTGATTCCAATGTATTTTGTTGTTTATATAAGACGACACATCTTTATCAATCCATATTTGTGACAGTTCGCCTGTGCCACGTACTAGTTAACCGGTTCTCGAGTTCACTATCAGATGACTAGAAATCACACATGAATCACATAAAATGTCAGACTATTACGATTGTAATGAATATTGATACATCTTTGGCACGTGAAGATATCATAATGTTCAGAATATCAATCATAGAGTTCACTTGGAATGTACTCAGTTCTTGGCCACAGTCTATGATTAGAAATTATACAAAAAGTAGAAATGAATTACCTCCGTAACAAGCGTGTGTCCGCCTTTTATGATCGTTTGTTTCACGTTCAACCAGCTGAATCCCCACGATTTAACCGTGGACAGTTTGACAGTATTTTGTGCCATGTTTTAGGCGTTTAGCATCGAATACCACGCTGGCTTCTCGCTTGTCGGATGTTGTTAACGGATGCGGAAGTAATAACGGCAACTTCGGACCGACTTACTTGCCACAACAATCGGATCGGCGCCAGTTCAGTACTTCGAGCCGTACGAAAACATTTTGACGTACAAAGATTGCTGTAATGGTTTGGCAGTACGAATATTTTCAATATTGAACGGAGAATCGATCTTTAGGCATTTCATTCGCCTAAAAACTTATCGCCTGCTATTTTTTCACGATTTTTTTATTTTAGCAGGTCAATTTTCACTTGGCCGGGGACTTTAAAATGGTTCTTGCTTCTTTGTGTCTGTGGATGTCCGTGGATGTAGCTTGGACATTTTCTAGGAAAGTTTTCAAGACAATTGGCAGTCCGCCATAAGTTATAGTCATCATGATCGATGGTCCATTTTTCAACACTTTGTTTGCAGATGCAGCTACATGCACGCTGTGCACCTGACGATCTAAAGTTACGTGCACCGTGGAAAAAATACATGCATTTGTGCATGTGTGCAATGCTAATTTCGAGCCTTGATCTTGTACGTCCGTCGGTCCGTACGTCCGTTCGTGAGCGAGATAGCCGGAAAACTGTTCCGCTGATGAATTCCAAATTTGGTATGCTTATTTACCTAGTCAAGGACCAGAAGCCTATAGAATTGGGACCTGATTGGGTGGGAACCTTAGCAGCCATCTTTAATTTCATGCAAAATGGATAATGATCCATATCTCGGAAACCATTAACTGTTCAATACGAAATTTGATATACATCATCGATACATCAAGCAACTTTCAACGAATTACCAAACAGGCTTTTCTGATTAGCTGGGAACCCTGGATGCCATCTTTAATTCATGCGAAATCGATAATGATAGCATACATATCTCGGTTACCATTCAATTGTTTTATATGAAGGTAGGTATGTATCATCAATACATCCAGATACTTTGAATCGGGACCTGATTGACTGAAAACCTTTGGTGGCCATCTTTAATTTAGGCAAAATCATTAATGATCTATCTCTGATTCCGTTGGAGTGTTCAGTGGAAAATTTGGTATACGGTAATTTCCCTATTAATTCGCGATGTAGTGATGAAACTCACCACTCCAAAAATTGGCTACTTTCGAATTATTTGTTGAGCGAATTCTAGAAAAACGCGAGTGTTCGAATTAAATGTCGCGCCGACTTTCACGGAGAATCCAAAATGGCGGACCGCTTCGCCGTGGTCGTAGTGATCGTATTTATTACCGTGTATTAACTTTGAGATCTCATCATAGTTTCCATAAAATGCAGTGTATGATGTCAGAAAATCTCCTCTACCCTGATAAAGGCGTCTAATTTTATTCGAGGAAGTCAAGCATATTTATCGAGTGACAAGTTCAGCACGATCATGCAGATTTTTGAGCTGACGCCCGTAAATTCGCGTCCATAATAACATCGTAAAAGTAGGCCAAAACATTGAACGTATTCCTTCCTTTTTGTTCAGTATTAGCTATGATCTATATTATGAAACCTAACTGACATGGAATTGAATGAATATTCTGGAAATATAAAACTATACACATATTAGAGTATTCCATGTTCGAGTCGTTTGGTATGTCGACGTTGTTGTTGTGAACCCTGAAAATGAACCAACGGCAAATTTGTGTAGGATTGTATCACGGAGTTTTAGACAGATTAGCGGACTGTCATAGACTTTTTTTGGTCTTCACTGTGCATGATTTTACACACACCATCCAGGACTTGAATAAATATCCCGGACCTATGACACGAAATTAATGTAGAATTAACGGCGGATTGTACAAGAGAACCGAGTGTCAGTCGGCAATACACGTTTCGATGTGTTTGTTTCAAGTATGAGAATATCTATTACGGTACCAGTACTGTAACAGTTTACTAAAAAGTATAGGTCGAAGTATGATATCGTTCTGAATATTAATTAGCTACTGGTAAGTTCTCATCTCAGAAACTTTACCTAATGCCATTTAAATGTTTCTCAAATTTGTTTAGCATATAGAGTAATGGAATGGCGATAGCGATGTTTTGATTCTTAGTGTGAAAATGCGCGGTGTAATTCCAAAGAATTTTTGATTGCTGGAATTTTGTTAAGTTCGTGGGTATTCATAAGAAATATTTTCATTCACAATAAAATATTTAACAAAACCGGAAAGAGTAAGTCTTTATGATAACTATATTTGAACAAAACAGAGTTTGAATTTTTGTTACATGAAGTGTTTAGTCGCCAAAGTAATTTTGTGTTTAGTTTATCAAGCAGCGAAATCCGAGCAGGCCGAAAATGTACAGGAAATAATGACAGAGAATAATGCCGACGAAAAACAGACCTGGGAAAATCCTAGTCTATTTACAGACCGCACGTGGTCTGATGTAATATCTGGGATCCCTCACCTAATTATATTTTGACTGTGCACGTGGAACCATGTGCAGTCTGGCATGGACGAGTCTATTTTGAGTGACACAATAAGATCATGTGCTCGCCCCAGAAAAGGTAATTTGCGACCCGCTTACAGTTCTCAGCCAATGAAATCATCATAGTAAAGTTTAACGTAAACAAACTTGGCGGGAATTTGCAAGGTCAAGAGTTGAAACGGCTTGTCCCATTCCAGTGCAAAGAGGTGATACGCCTAAAAGCACGACATGTGCGTTTTGACTTTAGTGTCGTTTCTAAAACAATTGTAGTCAAGTTACACCAGCTCAGTAATTTGGTTAAAAGTTTGCGGAGAAGTGGTTGAAACTTTCGTTATCTGACCGACTTTTCATTCTGGCCATGAATTAATGAGGGACGATGAACCACCGTAAAGACTTGAACAGAAAAGGAGCGCCATGAAAATTTCCTAAGACAGTGTCACGTCGACCACCGTTGTCGGTGATTTTTATGTTCCGTTCAAACATAATTCATTCGCACGCAGTTCTGCCTTCTCGGAAAATATTCACCGTGTTTTTCAAATAAAGGAATGCTGGTTTAAAGAAAGATATTTGATTTTCGAACGCTGGAAACTGTAGAATGGTTCAATAGCGGGCCGTGTGCAGACACTCGACCACGTGCGGTGGTATATATTTTTCCCGACTGCGGCGAAACGCGATCAACTTAGGATAAAATTACAGGACTGCGGAGTTAATTGAATCAATTTTTTTCCTTATAGACTGTAAGTAATAGTAATTCAGTCTGATTATATTGTACCATTCCCTGTTGTTTCTCTGCGCTTACAAATAATAGCATACCATACGCCGATATACTATACGAGATTCTAGTAACATATTCACTTTACTTTCATCGGCACGAACTCCGTGGCGAAAACGGGAGTGTTCGAATTTATTGTTTCACGGATATTGAAAATGCTCCCTTGTTCGTTTTATTAGGATGGACAAAATCACGACAGCGGAAAAATCGACCGTTTTCGAATTAAATTTGGAAGGTGAATTAATAGGGAAATTACCGTACATGATCATTGATGCATCAAGAGACTTACGATGAATGACAGATCTGGTTTCTCTGATTGGGCGGAAATCTTGGCGGCCATCTTTAATTTATTCAGAATCTTTAATGATGTTTATCTCTGATACCATTCAAATGTTCTATACGAAACTTGATTTACAGCATCGATGTATGAAGAGACTTGCATTAATGAATAACCACATTAGTTCCTCTGAGTGACGGGAAGGATGGGCAACCATCTTTAATTTATGTAAAATCATTAATGATCTCTATCTCTGACACTGTTCAAATGCTCAATGTAAAATTTGGTATACATTATCGATGCATCATCTCGGTTACTTCTACACGATGTGCCTAGGATACAGTACTATACTATACACAATTTTTTGTAATTCAGCATCACAGAAAACCACCATCGATTGCGTTTTCAATGGTAAAAGGGTTAGGAAAGAACTAAAAATATACTTCAATGCAGAGTGATTTTGATTGACGCCAGAAATCACTCAGAACGCTTCTTCGGCGATCTAGACCCCAGGAGCATCTGGGGCCTGGGCGGCCCCTGGATCCTCACCTAAAGTGCAATGATAGTGGCCGTACCACTTTGAATTTGCTTCCGACGCCCCTGTATTAACAGACAGTGTCAACATACTGTTCCAGCTGTCTCCCGTTCAGTGATGTCATTCGACCCCGCCATTTTAAACTAATACGAGCATTTTAAAGCATGCTTAAAAAAACAACCAGCATAGGCTTCATGCCGGAGCGGAAACTTAAGGGTCAAAGCGGAACCTCTAGTTTTAATAGATTTAAAATATTCTACAAAAATACAATTTATAAACGGAGGTAAGACACGTACCAGGATCATCCCCAAGAGAGTTCATATCAAAACATTCTGATGTTAGAACTTTAAGATCACAGATTCCAGTTTGAGGTCAGATTTGGATCTCGCTTAGAAAGACAAAATGGTACGTATAACAATACGAAGATCAATAATTTCTCAACTTCACAACTTCAGATATCAGACTGTCCGTCTTTATCAAACAATCCCTTGGACCTCGTGTTCGTAGCAACAACAGCGGTAAGAGATCACAAACTATCATAAACATTCAAAGATAATTATCATGACGCTTGCAAGAGTAAGAGATCACAAACTATCATAAACATTCAAAGATAATTATCATGACGCTTGCAAGAGACACTATAAAATCCTTACATCATCAGCTGATTTTCATGTAAGATGTAGCAGCTGTCAAGCAGAATGATTTCTTGAACTCGGACTTCTACTTTACCAGGGGCGGCGGAAGCGGGGGTCGGGGGGGGGGGGGCAGTTTGGAGAGGGTGGGGGTTCAGCCCCCCCAGTTTCAACAAAAGCTGGGTGACTTTTTCATGATTTTGGTCATAATATGTCCAGATATACAGGCCGGATTTTTTTTGCCGCGCTAGGTTTTCACGCAGCGATCATTTTGTACTGGACGGTCACCTGGCTGTGGTATGGACAATGAGGATGTGGTTGTGTTTAATGTGCTGTGCTTTGCTGATACTTTTTATTCCGTTCGCTATGACGAATCGTGACTGCTACATAGGCCCCTATGGTAATTTGCATGGAATATGCATATGCATCATCCAACGATTAGCTGATTTCAAAAGTTCAAAATGAAGCTAAAACTTAGTTTCATATTATTTCTTTTTGTGTTCATACTTTTCTCTCCAAACGTGTCAGCGCTCTCCCACCCTCGGCTGAAATGTTAATTTCTTCGAGATCACTGCGTATAGTTCGAATTTTGGAAAGGAAAAATTCTTTTTTTACATTCAAATGTTATCAACTCAATTTTTCTTTTAAATGACGAGAAAAATCACAAAAACAATATCGATATGCAGATGATTTATAATTTATATAGTGATTATGTCGTTTTATATGCCGAAAATCGGCCAGATAGTCGAGCCCCCCCACTTTTTGAGAGCTTCTGCCGCTGCTGTTTACGTCCATCGCATGGTCGCCGTCGAACTTCAGAACAAAGGAACTGTCAGTAAATCTCGCCACCTCCAGGGGTAGAACTTCGCAAAAAGTGACTTAGTTTGCGAGAATCTAAAGAATCCAAATTTGCGGAACCAAGCATTTTGCGACCAGTTGCCATTTTCACTGGAGCACGACTAAATGTAAACTTCTCAATGGGAAAATTGAAATTGTCTCATTAGAGCATTTCCACAAAGTGGATGCTCTTATGTTTTCATGAGAAACGGCTCCGCCGGATCCGCCGCTGCCGCCGCCGCCGCCGCCGCTGCGACTTCAAACGTGAATATCTCTGAAACCGTTAAATATTTTCGGGTCAGACTTTGTGTGCTATCTTCTTAGGCCTGGGAAATTTGTATGGTTGTGTTTTGATAGCCGCTGCTCACCACTAGGTGGCGTTGTAGTCCGAGCATAGGTGAACCTTTCTGTGACGATTTCCTCTGAACCGCTTGCCCAATTTCTTTGAAATTTTATTACAATGGTCTTCAGCCCTCGAAATTTGGCGTAACCGAAACGATCGGTTACGTGTCGGTTACGTGGTTGTAAATTCTGCAGAACGAATAATCGGTTACGTAAAAAAATCAACTTGCGCTACGGTATGACGAGTGCCATTGAAAATGTCTGGGCGACCGGCCCAGTGACAGTCATCAATCGTTGCCTTACCGGTCTATATTTCTCCTCTATGGTATCTTCGAATCATGCTTCAGAGTTTATACACGTTTTTATTATGGAATTAGTATCATGAACGTGTGATTTTGCATCAGAAAGAAATAAAAACACGGAGGTTCGAAACGAAAAAAAACTGACATTCTGATGGCGCATAAAAACGGAAGCATGCGATATCAAGGGGACACAACTCCCAACATACAAAGCCTGAATTCATCCAATCAAATGTGGGTCAATTCTACAGCGCGGGACAGCACGCACACGGAAGTGGATGGAAATCGAATTTCTCATCTCCGGATCCTCCGGACCGCAGGTTCGATATGCAAAACGGCTCAAAAGCAAAAATTGACTCTGTGGACATAAAAACATTCCAGAAGTGGTCATTTCACGATGACTTTAAAAGTTTTGTCTGCTTTTGTTTTACTTTCTACACATTTCCCATTTTATTTTTTTCAACACCGTCCCTTTCATTCCATGCCTGGGTGCTTCTTGCTGAATTTCTGACGAATAAGTTGCACATGTTACATCGCAGTTTGAGAATATTACCGTCAGCTGCTGTTTCAAGGACTCTCAAAACAATTTTGTATTTTATTGTAATGATATATATATAATAATATATAATACACAATTTCTTCAGTCCCAGAAAAAAATGTGGCTAACCTGTTTACGTAACCAATGGGTTACGCAACCTAGTCCTACGTAACCGAACAATAGGTTACGTGAACATCGTGACCCAGAACTATTTTTGGGTTACGCAAATTTTTGAAATTTCGAGGCCTGTGTACACTTCTCCATGACAGAATTTCTTCATAGTTAGTGCTTTGGTAAAGAATTTAGGAGTTCAGAATCTTCTCTGTGCTTTTTCATTGAAATACTGGTGAAGAATAGTGTAATGAGTTTTACCTTTTAATTGAATATCGCCCCAGAGAAATGAGAAATACTATGGTCTTAATTCCAGCTTTTTGCTCAGATTGATTATTCTAAGTTGTGGTGAATGCAAATCTCTCAGATGCCACTTGATGGAATGTACTCGATACATGATTTATGGCTTTATTTACAGAATCGTTTTCAAGGGCAGCCAGAGATTTACAAGGCGTTTCTGGAGATCTTACACACGTACCAGAAGGAGCAGAGAAACCTCAAAGAGGTAACCATTACAGAATCGTGGTTTAACATTACAGACTCGTGGTTTAACGTACGTTTGAGGCGTCACCTGTCCTTTATTATTTCATTTGCGGCCTGACTTTTCCTCGCAGAATACCATGATTGCTTATACTAACCAAACCCCCAATCCTTAACCTACTACCAATCAAGGTGTTTACTTCATATGATTTGCCATTCCGAGATAGAGGAGTTTGGAGTCAATGCTGCGCACATCTGTTTTCAAATGAGGTCATTACTGCATCACCATGACATTAATGGAAATTGACATACCTCAGAAACGTCGTAAAGAACTTTCAATGTGAAGTGCATATTTAGTGACGTCATGTGTTTTGTCAGCCACAGGAAGGGCAAGAGTTGAAAGCTGCACAACAACAATGAAAGCAAAAGTAGTTGAAATTGTTCCCAAAAAACAGTAACATGAACAAACTTTTTCAACAACATTGCCAATTTTGTTTTATTTGGAGATCTCGGACATGTGAAAGTGAGAAGGAAACATTGCTTCACTGTTAACAACACTGAACGCTCCTCAATATTATACATAGAAAACCAGTTCATTGTGTGATATGATTCCACTACATTTACTCATAAATTTGACCATCTTTTGCCCACTTTGCCAAAAACCTCTCTGCCTGTATTCTTATTAAGTTAAAGGGAACGTAAACTCTGGTGAAACTTGCATGGCCAGTTAAAGCTTTTTCCTCATAGAATCCAAATCGTTTATCAGATATTTTTTTACAATTTTTTCAAAGCAGTACTAAACGTCTTAACTTCGTTACACTGGACGAACATAGAGGCCTCCATATTTGAAGAATCGTGACGTCAGTGGACACTAGTTCTTCTGCCTCTGGAGGTAAAAACGCGTCAATTTGCAGAGGTGCAGTATTCGAGACCGTAGCTTACAAACATGAACGAGGATGACAGTGCGACGTGTCGGGCTTACCTGGTACATTGTGACAGCCAAATGCAGAGCAGCCCGGCATCGTAGAATATCTGTTAGAATCAGGCTGTATTCTACATCAAAGCTAATCGATAACATTGCCTCTGTTAGTCAGGGAACGGATGAGTGCATGAAAACGACCATATTCGGCCATGTTATCTCGACACAGAGAATGTCCGATGACGTAGGAGATTATCGGCACAACTGAATTTTACGCTTTCCCATTGGATAAAAATCCTGCCCAAAACAAACATGGCGGCGCCCCCAAGAAATTCCAAATCACGGTATTTTCTATGTTTGCGTCTGTCTCATTCATTGGAAAAAAAATGAGAAAAAATATTTGTCACGATTTTTTAAATCTATCGGGATTGTTGTATAATTCCCGCGGTGTTTTACCGCAGAGTTTACGTTCCCTTTAAGTAACATTGAGCTCGGTCAATACTCGGATGGGTTACCGGGTGCTGTACTAGCTGGGCTGATTGGTGTTCAGGATAACATCGTGTTATGGGGCACATGTAGGCACCGTCGTGATATGATTGGAAAAATGTTGAAAACAACGTTAAATCCTGCTCACTCACTCACTCGTTAGTTTGCAATGTTCTGTCTTTGAGAATACACTACCCACATACATGTCCTAATTGATGTACCTCTATGGTGATTAATGTATGCACATCATGATTAACATGATCACATTTAACTTCCTTTTGTTAAATTTGACGCAAGATCAAAATGATTTTTTTTGTAATCACTGTTCATTGTTGGTCTTCTCCACTCACCCAGGGCCTTGTGCCAGCAGGATACAAGCCACTGACAGAAGCAGAAGTTTACGCACAAGTTGCTAAACTGTTTCAGAACCAGGAAGATTTACTGGCCGAGTTTGGTCAGTTCTTACCAGATGCCAATGGTTCCTCCGCCTATGTCTATGTAAGTGTTCGTCTGTCATGCTGTGTCAAAACTGAAACCATAATTTAATCACTTCATTTATTATCCCCGGCATATATACCCACGGGATACAGCGATAGCCACAGAAGTCTGTCCATCCGTAGGTTTGTCTGTCTGATTGTCTGTGTCTGTCTGTCCGTCCGTCGTAATGTCCGTATTATGTCAACGTAAATCCTTTTACACTTTTGATATGATTGACGCGAAACTTGGTGGACATTATCGGCAAAGTCTGAATATGCGCATGTACTCTTCCCGTTGACAGAGGTTATTTCCTTACTGAGTTATTTCCCTTACAATTCAAAATACCGTTGATTAAATGAGTGCTCTTCCCATTGACAGGGTTTTTCCTTACTGAGGTATTGCCCTTTACAGTTCAAGTACTGCAGATCCGTCGGTTCATATTTCTTTTCAATGCAACTCCTACCCTTTTGATATGGTTAACACGATTGTTGGTGGATATTATCGGCACAGTCTGAAGATGTGTATGTGTTTTTCCCATTGATGGAGGATATTTCCTTACTGAGTTATTGCCCTTTAAAATTCAAAATTCGTCTTTCAGCCAAATGGATACAATTGATTTGGTTCTATATTTTATTGGTTGAATTGTGTCGAGTGAGAATTCGCCACTAGTTATGCAGGGTTTCATAGAAGTCCAAATTTTTGCCACCGGATACTGAAAATTCTATATTTTTTTCACCCGAATTGAGTATTTTTACGTTTTTGTCGCCGGCCGACAGACTTCTATTGAGTTTATTTCTAATTTTGCAACCGCCATAAGTAATGTATATAACAAATTTTCATACGACCATCAATGGAGCCTGTCAATACCGCTATGTTTTTGAATTGTGAAAATAAAGCAACAAACAGATAATTTAACATCTTCAGTTTTATGGTCTTAATTTACCAAGGTCTAAGATTCCATCTATTTTCAGCACATTATGTCACATTGTGGATGTCAACAAGACAAGATTACACAAGATTACACAAGGCAATTCAAATTAATTTTTAAAATTACAAACTTCGCAATTTTGAATGAAATCGATGTATCAGTTCCTGGCTTGCAAATGATGTCCAATTTAAGTATGCAAGTTTTGAAACGTTTCAGCTACGCTAATAATTAAAAACCACTTGGATCTGGACCAGACTTCCCTTTCAAAATCTTACATTATAATTTTTGCGTGGGAATTTCAACTTTTTCAAAAGATTTGATGTGAAATTTGGCAAATATTCGGACTAAAATTAAAAGTCCAGTACAACTCCAGGGTTAGATTCAAAAGAGAAATTAAAAAAAGAGAGATGAAAAGACAATGCAAAAAAAAAAAAAATTACACGATTGAAGACAAGCAATTGTCATAACTGCAGCTAGTCCTTGGCGACCATAAACTCATAAAAATGAAATGAATTAGAGAATTCTGTTTGAAAAGGCGCACAATTTTGTAAACTATTGCACGAAGGCATCTGGCTCACTTTCAATATGATCATGCGGACTCTAGACAGATACATAAGTTTACCATGTTTGGTTATTGAAGGCTGCAAATAAGTGCCAAACAGTTTGACTTGACCACCCTTATTGAAAGAATGGATTTGCCCATAACGTTTGACCTAAATCATGTAAATGCAGTACGTCAGACTTTTGTTGATGGGGCAGGCATTTGAAATGTTTCTGTGCTGCCCTAGTAATGTGGGACACTTGTTTCAGGATAATAGACAGATCAGTTAAATTCAATGCCAGAAAATGGATGCCTAGTCTAGTAATTTTAAAAATCAACTTCAGTTGTTTTGGTTTGTTTGCACCATGAAGGTAAAAATCGGATCCGATTTTACCTCCATGTTTGCAATCTCATTAAATTTAAAAAATATTTTGACAGTATCAAGTCTTCTTTATGTATATTCAAATCACAGAATGATCTAGTCAGGTTTATATTGTGGCGAAATCAGTTCGCTGTCTTTGAATTATCCATTCAAGCTTTATTAACTACGGTACAATCAAACTTTGGTTTCAGTTTCAACATCGTACAATGCGTACATGCGAACGACATGCCAGTTTCTTTACAACAACAACACGACAAGATCGTTCAACTTTGAGTGAAAACAAATGCCCTATGCGAAGATTACATCGTCTGCTTTATCATAAATACTATTCAGCGATGGTCAGATATTTACCAGTCCATTCCAAGGAGAGTTAGACGTCTTTGGGGGCTTATTCATTCCCACATGTCAAACTTTCCCAGCTATTTTTTCCGCCACACAACGCAGTTCGGAAACCTCCACATACATTTAGTATGAATACAGGCTTTGGGGTTACCGACGGCATGACCCCGATAACAGTTCGGGAAACGGACATAAATAATTAGCGGTCGGCAAACCGAAGTTTAACTGAGCGGTACCGAATCACACGGAAATGGCCGAAGATGCCGACCTATTTTTTTCTGGTATTCCCCATTTCCCGATTGTTTGTCCGCAATATCTTTCGAGTATAAATTACGAAATTACGAAGTATTGGCCTTTGGAGACTTCAGTTTTTTTCCAAAATTTCAGTTTTTCCCTTCTAAAACACTCAGACTTCAGTTTTTTGGTGGCAAAATTGAGTTTTTACGTGAGTTTTGACACCGAATACCGGTGTCAAAACACGACGTGTATGAAACCCTGGTTATGATTTCCATGTCTCCAACTTCAAAATCACATTTTAGTGCAACAGGGAGATAATGAAATGGTCTAAAATCATACAGCTATTCCTTTATTTCTCATTCTTTTGATCATTTTGTGTGGTGATCAAATTTATTATAAAACTGATCTAAAAAATTTTCACAAGTTGGGGGTGATTGACTTTTATAGTTTGATTGAATACATTTAATTATGATTTCTGTTTTAATTCATTATCTACCTAATTTCCAAAATTTGGAGTTGATTGAATTCTGAGATACATGTTGTCTGAATTCTTAGAGAATGTATCATATTATGCGTGAACTATTATCTTTGACACTTAATAATGTAAACTTACAACTGCACACCAGCAGAATTTCCCCCCATTACAGACGGACTCGCAGCTTGGTGTACGGAATGACCACTCCACCACTGTGAAGAAACCAGGATTCCACAACAAGAATCAGTCAAAAAGCAGCAGTCAGTTGAAGAGGCCATCAGGAGGACAAGTGCCACCGCCAAAAGTAAGACTTGGGGGGGCCCCCCAAATCCCTCCTTCCAGATATTATTCTTGAGTTCATACTATTGGGCATCTACTCTGAAATGTTGTGTGAAGGTTGTCTATCAATGTACATGTATTCTTCTGGCCTACTCTAGATTTCAACCAAAATGTAGCTGTAGCTTTTCTTTTGAATTATGAAATATATCATTCCCTTAACTGCTCATTGAGACAGGGCTATATTAAAACTATGTTGACATTCTGTGTTAAAGGTGAACTTACTCTTCCAAGGGAGGTAATTCATGTTTCCTGTGTGACCATTCAATATTTTGAAAGTCATTTCCATGATTTGTCTGGTTGACATCAGCCCTTAAAATTAAGAAATTTCTGCCATGACAAAAAATGTCAACAAATTTACCTTACATTTAGCTTCAAGTTTAATTTTGCAGTCGCAAAGTACATTGCCCATGGCAATTGCTGAATTGTGTGTAATTCATGATTTATCAAACTAGTTAATGTTCAAAGTCCCAAGGAAATGATGTAACCATTCAAACTGTTATTTTCAGAAAATAAAGCCAGGAATGTTGAAAGATGTGTCTTTGGCAGAGGCTGGCAAATATGGAACATTGAATGAATTTGCTTTCTTTGACAAGGTGAGTAGATCAACCGTTTTCCCCATAATTTGCTGCAGTTAAGAATGTTGGGTTTGGTGCTCAAAACTTAAAAAATTATTCCCGGACCTACAAATTGTTCCCAAACTTCAAAAATTTCTCGTGGCATCAGATTGCATACCTCCTAGTCAGATACACCCTCTGATTGCATTGGGGTAAAAAGAGTGGCACAGCTTTTGTGTGTATAGTCCTCGGCCAATCAGTATCATGCATTACTAAATGGAACAGAATGCACTGAGGATGTCACAACTGAACAAGAGCCAATGTGAGCTCGTATTATATAGTTAAGAGCTAACTTGTTCCTTCCTCCATAGTGGGTGGTTGGGTGGGTTCAGGTTCCTGTTGCTTCAATGCATTTTGCTGAAAAGGAACTTGATAATGTGATGTCTAGCACTGTAGTATCACTTGTCTTTCTTGCACCATGTAAGCGTCCTGTCTGTGTCTTGTGCGCTGTTCTCGTGTTTTATAGGGTGGATGGAGGGTGCCTGGTTCCATGCTGCTTCAAAGATTTCTTCTTTGAAGTAGCAGGAACACAACTGGGCTGGGTTGTGCTTAGTTGCTTCGTCGTGATATAGCTGAAATATTGTTGAAAGCGACGTTAAATTCTATTCACTCACTCCTTCCTCCATAAGATACACTGGTGATATTTTCCGTCTCTCTTATATGCAAATACAAGCTTTCTGTGTCGATCAAAATCAATACAGACTGAAAGTGCATGCACACCGAGTTTTCAGTTCATCAACTGTCTAACTGGTTACCAACTCTGATGTGAGAATGCTTATTTGGAGGATTGTTCTAATTTGTTGTATTTTGTTCTATATACTGTTCTAATTTGTGCTATGTTGTTATTTATGCTTTCAGGTACGGAAAGCACTACGGAACCAGGAGGTCTATGAGAATTTCTTGCGCTGTCTTGTTCTCTTCAACCAAGAAGTTATCTCACGGACAGAACTTGTGGCATTGGTGCAAAACTTTCTGGGGTAAGTCACTTTATCTTGCATAACTAGACATATTGTCACTAAAGAAATCATCTTGTGTAATTATGTCTTGAGCTGGGTGATACTCTCTAACAGAGCTTGCTTTTTCTATCAGAATACAGTAATCTGGTTATCATCAGCACCCATGCAGAAAGAAAGCCAGGAAAGTAATAACTAGATTCTCATGGATTCACATGGGCTTGAATTGAGAGAAACCGTTGTGATTCCTGTGAATTACAATGAAAAGGATAGACTTTACTTATGCTGGACTAAAATACTCTGACAAGGAGGCAGCTGATGTTACGCCATGGATATTTGATGTTATGCCATGGATATCGGATGTTATGCCATGGATATCTGATGTTATGCCATGAATATATAATGTTATGCCATGAATATGTGCTGTTACGCCATGGATATCTGATGATACGCTATGGATATCTGGGGTTTCACCATAAATATATGTTACGCCGTGAATATATGATGTTAAGCCATGAATATATGATGTTACGCCATGAATATATGATGTTACGCCATGAATATCAGCCATTTCAATATTTTATTCCAAAGTCTATCTACCTTGAGATTCTATAGCAATAGCAAGTAGGAGAGCAAAGAGTATAATATATTAGAATTGTGTTTGGCAGGATGTTTTGTCCACCTGCCAATGAAATTATCAGATTTCTTTTTGAAAATTTGAATGGACCAATCAGATGTCTCAAAACTGGAAGATATCCCATGATGCACCAGAGTGTCTATAGATATTCATTGAATGCTCCGCTTGTTGTAAATGTTACATGTTTATTTGACTGTTCCCTCCCTGGTAGTAAATTTCCTGAGTTGTTCAAGTGGATGAAGGATTTCCTGGGATACAAGGAGTCGGGAAGCCATGTGGAGTCCATCCCCTCCAGCGTGGCTAACAAGGAGAGAATCAGTGGAGAACTGGCCATGGAGATAGGTGAGCTTCACTATACACTTCCTCATACAAGGTCACAAAAAATTGGTTCTCCGGTACTTTTAAAAAAAATACCATGCAGGCAGGTGCATATTTATGCCCCCCCCTCTAACTGGGCATATAGCGATCGCTTTGTCCGTCTGTCTGTCCGTCCGAATTTCTTGTCCGCGCAATATCTCGGTTAATATTTGATGGACAGGATTGAAACTTGCATGGAATGTGGCCAGTGCCTCGTAGTTGTGCAGCGTAGAGTTTTTTCCGAGTTGCGTTATAATTTTCAAGAGTTATGACCCTTTGTTCCTGAATTCTCCGTGAATTGGGACTTGTCCGGGCTGGATCTCGGTTAATATTGTATGGACAATTATGAAATTTGCAGGATATGTGGTCAGTACCCTGTAGTTGAGCAGTTTGAAGTTTCTCCACATTTCGCGTATATTTTCAAGAGTTATGGCCCTTTTTTCTTCAAATCTTTGTGAATTGGGACTTGTCCGGGCTGGATCTCGGTTAATATTATATGGACAATTATGAAATTTGCAGGATATGTGGTCAGTGCCCTGTAGTTGTGCAGCGTGAAGTTTCTCCACATTTCGCGTATATTTTCAAGAGTTATGGCCCTTTTTTCTTCAAATCTATGTGAATTGAGACTTGTAAGGCTGATCTCGGTTAATATTGTATGGACAAGTATGAAATTTGCATGATATGTGGTCAGTGACCCATAGGTGTGCAGCGTGAAGTTTCTCTGCTTTCGGTTATATTTTCAAGAGTTATGGCCCTTTGTTTATCAAACCTAAGTGAAAGGGATATATTTATTTGTCCAGGCTGGATCTCAGTCCATAACCGATTTGGACCAGGAAAATGGCTATATTATATGTTATTCTACATTCCAAAGCAGACAACATAGGTTCTAAAGTATGAAATTGCCCCAAAAAGAGTGAATTGGGTGCAAAGTTCACTGATCGCTTCATAATTTCACCACAATATACTCCCAAGGAATGTAGACTCGCATAACCAATTAACATTTTCAGATTTGGCGAATTAGCCCTGGCGACCATCTTGGATCGAAACATCGTATTATCAGTTGTTGGTTGATACTTGGAATATGTATTATGTGAGACATGGCAAAAAAAGTGACTGAAACAGAATTTTTATAATTATCCAAATTAGGCCTCCACCAACCAATAAAGAACAGAACAGTGGCAGAGCAGTGTCGAATTAAAGCGGAAGGGGGGCATACAATTGAGCAATCTTTGATTGCTTCCTTCCTGTGGTTTTTACCCCTCGGCCAACTTTGGCCTAGGGGTATTGTCGTCATCATGTACGGCTGTACGTCCGTACGTCCGTAACTTGTTACATCTATTTATCTTAACGTAAATCAGAAGCCTATCGAAAATGAGTCATCTCGGACAATATTTTGCAGAGTTATGCCCCTTTTTAGAAATAAAAATCCATTTATGATTTGTTATTGTGATAATTTCAGAACCGTTCATATACAACATCCTAACGTGATACAGTTGTTTCTCTTGACCTGAACTAGATGCCTATCGAAAATGAGTCGTGTCAGAAAGTATTTTGCAGAGTTATGCCCCTTGTCTAATAAAATCCACTAATTCCTATGTTAAGTTTGCATATAATTTCTATATCATGTTTGTATACTATCACATTTATTTATTGATTGGATGACTGATTTATTGATTTATTCTCTTACACAATGCGAAGAATGCCTGCAAATCTGTTTTGAAAATGACACTAGATGCCTATCGAAAACGAGTTGTGTCAGAAAGTATTTTGCAGAGTTATGCCCCTTGTCTAACAAAATCCACTAATTCCTATGTTAAGTTTGCATATTATTTCTATATCATGTTAGTATACTATCACATTTATTTATTGATTGGATGACTGGAAAACTTTTTTTTTTCAATGAAAGTACACTTACAATACCAGGGGTAAATATTTCTTCCCACAAGCCAATCAATTGGTAGAGACACCCTTACATTATAATAGCTGGGGTTCAGAGCCGAGGGGTTTCGATAGCGCAGCTTCATGTTGTTTTTTCCACCCCCTGACAATGATGACGACAACAATGATGACGAGTTCGTACAGGTTCTGGATTTTCTTTTACTCTTGAGAAAATAAATTCCAGGACCTAGAAATTCTTGAATTCTGACAATATTTGTCATCCTCGAATTCATCATCCTCTTGGACAGTTGTGCATTTTAACAAATAGAGATCATTCATAGGCAACAACTATTTTGTAACTACAATGGGACCAACAAGAGTTGTCCCCCCTTAGTGAATTTTCCGTGTTGGCTCTAAAAATTTGAATGAAAAACTTTCAAGTGCGAGTGAAACAAAACCATGTGGGTGGGGCCTGAGAACCCAATTTTATAACTTTGTGGGGCCTAATTTGTATTCAAGGTGCAAAAGACATGAGCCTGACAATGCTGTTTCAATATGTGTTGAAAGGTAACATCAAAGTGCGTGTTGTCAAGGGCACAACGGTTTTCAACAATAACTTGATCCTACAATATGTTGATGACCTTATTTCTTTTACAGTTATGTACATTTACAGAGCCATATCCAGAGCCATTTTGATATCCGTTAAGGGGTATGGGCGCCCAAACTTTAGAGCCAATTTTAATGCTTTTTACATACAAATGCGTCCAAGTACATACAAATGCACCCCAAAAAAGGCAAGAAAGGGTGTCCCCAAATAAACTCTGGATATGGTCCTGATTTACATGTATTGTGCAGAATCCGTGCCAGCTTCAGGTGATTAATAACTCCTCATTTTCATGTGCATAGATGTATTGGATGAAACTTTATGCTCAAGAATAAGTTAACTCCCTTATACCACAGTAAAAACACATTGAGTTGGACACATTCACTCTAAATCATTGCATGACATGTAACTCGATATCACTGTACTGTTTCAATTATACTGAAACATTTATTGTGTAATTCTGTGTCATCCCTTAGATTTTGCGACGTGTAAAAAATATGGAGCCAGTTATCGAGCATTACCCAAGTCCTATCCTCAACCCAAGTGCTCCGGGCGGACTAACCTATGTAAAGAGGTAAGAAGTGAGGGGAATGGGGGGATTTGGTTTAATGTCACACTCAAGTCCTTCCACTTGTATGGTGACAGCCATTCTGAATGGTGGAGAAAGCCAGAGGACCCGGAAAGAAACATTACTGGTCAGCAAGTGACTGGCAAACTTTCACACATGCACCAACTGATGCAGTGCCATCTGTGTTGTAACCATACAGAGAGGAGGTGGATGGTGGAGGCGGGGATTGTTATTGTCTGATGAACGATCGTTACATTAATCGAAAATGATTCAGATGAAAGTGGAATGTGAGGGGTGAGTGAGGGAGATCAGTGAGATGACGGTGTTGATATACTTGCAGAAATCCACATTTGTCGGACCAGGTGTGTTGTGTAATGGCATAGCTGTGTTTTCAATTAGGGGTTTTTGGCACCGAAGTTCAGATGGCTTTTGAGCTCTAAGCAGAGTACATGCATTTTCAATGAGATTAAAACACACTGTATACCAATCCATGGATTTATATACCAGTCCTTGGCCAATTCCAGCATTAAATGACTGCTATTAACCAACAACCCGCATAGTACCATTTTGGAAATTTGAATTTTTTATGAGAATTTTCTGAGCTTTTGTACATTATTTTTTCCATTTTCAGGTGCTCAATGACACGTGGGTCTCATTCCCTTCATGGTCAGAAGATTCTACGTTTGTTACGTCGAGAAAAACACAGTACGAGGAACACATATACCGATGTGAAGATGAAAGATTTGAGGTTAGAGTTAATCATGTTCTAATCTCCAATCATCCTTCTACATGACTAACTACTGCTCTTCATGGTCGTAGCTGAGCTCTCGGCTATGAGAATATATGCTATGTTAATTATTTGTTTCTCAGCTATTGACCATTGGGTTCTCTAGATACAGGAAGGGGAAGTTCTCATTCTGTCATATCCTCTTATCTGAAATGAAATAATGCTCTGGCAGGCGGGGAAAAAATAGGTTAATCATTCAGACTATATTTTTTGCTCTTATTTTACAGTTGGATGTTGTCATAGAAACTAACTTATCAGCAATACGAGTTTTGGAAGCCATGCAAAAGAAACTCTCTCGCATGTCTTCAGAAGAGGCAGCTAAATTCCGTTTAGACAACACCCTGGGTGGGAGCTCTGATGTGCTACAACGCAAAGCCATACAAAGGTGAATTGTTTGTTATTCTATATCATAGGAGTGGCAGTGCTGCTGCTCTCTCACACTAACACAATTCTGAATAATTCAACCCACTCAAAAGCCCTGTCAAGCAAATTAAATAAAATGGCAATCTTAAAGGCTTTGAAGCCTGAGAAAAAAACCAGAAAGCTTGACACAAGCCTTGAACTCACATATCCTCCACTGAAATTGCTAATTGTCAGATGAGACAACCCGAGATAAGGGCTGTTCCATTTAAAAAGGTATGGGAGGGGCGGAAGACAGCTTTGAATTATACCCCACCACCTATAGAAATTTTATTGGCCTTTCCAATGTTGTAACATGGATTGAAGGGAATTTCCTTCCATGACCCATTGAATAAAAAATGTAGTGCCTTCCTCCCCTCCCAGACCTTTTTAACTGGAACAGCCCTAATATTAATCTGTTGTCAGATAGATTCGTTTCACTTGAGAAAATTATCCGTGAAGGAAGAAAAAGATGAAGAAAGTAATGAAATAAACCTTAATGGGTGCTGCTATATCAAATTTTGTTTTCAAGTTCAAAGGATAAGTTTGCGAAATGTAAAAGGATATTGTTAAATTAGAAATTAATGTATTATATTTCACAAGAGTTTCAGAATGTAGATGTTTTAATTCAAACAGGGGAGACAACTCTTCCTACCAGTCGTACCTGAGAATATAGTCCATTCATGCTAGAAAGGCCTTGTCCTTTGACCTTATGACCTCATAAGCAATTAGGATGAAAGCTATTCCCCAATTATATCTTCATTCAAAACTTGAAGTGAATTGAATCAGTTGTTTCAAATTATCATGCTATCAAACAAGGAAATGTCACACGCGCTCACACAGCGATCTTTAAAAAACTCCTAACCTTTGAGCTGATACAAACACTGGGGAAACCGCTCTTGCCCTGGGTTAATTTCCTCATATTTCCATTGAAGTTTGACACAACACTACTGTAAATCTTCTGGGTGTTCTTACGAGAACTTTCTGTGCTACATTCTGACAGAAGAAAAGCCTTGGTGACACATGTGAATGACCTACCTGTATTTGCCTTTGGTGCTATCCAGATTCAACAATTCAATGGAGAAATTTTTTTAATTTCATAAATGTTTTTGTTTCCAGAATATACGGTGATAAGTCTCCAGATATTATAGATGGTTTGAAGAAGAATCCGGTGGTTGCTGTCCCACTAGTCCTTAGGAGGTAAGCCAGAACAAACAATAACTACTCGAATTACTACTGTGGTAACCCCTCTAATGATTCTATCACAGGATGTGAAATTATCTACTGTAAAAACTGGGGGTCATCAATTTATTTAGAGAGTAAGTTTAATAAATGGTTCAAAATCCAGCAAACAATCCATTATTTTTTTCGTTTTTATTAATGATTTTAATAGTGTTCAAATTTGTCAGAACAGCTGATTGAATTTTGCCCCCAAATTCAGAGGTGATTGAATTTTGATAGGGGGATTGAATTATTAAGAGGTATTACCCTAGTGTGCATAGTTGTTGAAATATTTACACAAAATAGATAATAAACAAGCTTTCACAAATCCAGTATTTTAAGACTCCATAAAAATATAACTTCCAAGTTCAAAGTAGAAAAACGTGAAAGTTCATTCACAAGATTGTAAATTTCCCACTTGTCTTGTTTATTTTTTTTTTTATTTTTTTTTATTTTTTTATAAATGGTTGAATTTATTATCCGCATATTTATAATATACATATATACAAATATATATAGTTCGTCTGACCAGCATGAGGTATTAATTACAGTTAGTATGTCGATTTCTATTATTAATTACTTACATTTATTCGAGTTTACCCATGTCACCAGTCAATTCATGTAACTGTATGTACATAAATTCATCAAATAAATTATTGCAATGAATTATTACTATTACTACTGAAGAGTCGTAGAAACGACGATACCGGTTTAGAAGAAAATATTAATGTAGTAACCCCAGCATATACTACTAGTTTCGTGGTTTTTTCAATATTTATACACATATATGTATAAAGTATAAGCAAACATACTAAAGAAACACACCAAAAAAACAAAAAACCTTAAAAACCAGGACACACGTAAAAAAAAACAATAATAAACAAAAATATTGGTCTTGTTTAATGATCGGGATTCCAAATGTTTGGACTGGTGGTTGCATGATTTCTGTGCAACTGTGATGTTTTCGTAGCTTTTATGATACACAGTTCATTCTCTTAGTTACACAATATATTATACTATGTTTTAGGTTAAAAGCCAAAGAAGAGGAGTGGCGAGAAGCCCAGCGCGGCTTTAACAAACTCTGGAGAGAACAGAATGAAAAATATTACCTAAAATCTCTGGATCACCAGGGAATCAACTTTAAACAGAATGACCTTAAGGCCATTCGCTCCAAGACATTACTTAATGAAATAGAAACTGTCTTTGATGAGGTCAGTTCAAATTTATTTTATTGCCTCAGGCATTGGGAATCTCAGGATACCTGTTGGGACTCCTCACTGGTTCAAATATAGTGTTCATACACAGTGGCGTGGTTACTAGAATGCAGTTGTATAGTGTATAATAAAAGCTATAAACATTGGATTATTAAAACCCATTTAAAAGAGTTTTTTTTTTTTTTCGAAAATACTGTTGTTTAAGTTTGTTTTATTGCTGTGTTTATTCAAGCATCCTTCAGCTTAAAATAAATAGATGTCGGAAAATAAAAAAAATTCCTGTGAAATGTCCTATGTATCTAGAGTTTATACACAGTGGTTTTACACTAAAATGCAGTTGTATAGTTTTTGAGAGACATTGAAACTTTGAACTCGTTCGAAAGGCTGTAAGTATATTGATCTATAGACCTATGTGTGAATTGTTTCAGAAACAAGAACAGATACAGGAAGGGGGTCCAGCAGAGTGGGCGAGTGGACCTCATCTCACGTTTGTCTATAAGGAGCGTGCTCGCTTAGACGACGCGGCTAATCTCATCGTCCATCATATGAAACGACAAACAGGTAAGAAATCTGCACCGACTCTGAAAAAAAAGAACTACCATTGAAATTAATCAGGCACTTAGAATGACTGTTGATAATTTTACAGGTGCTAATTGACATCACTGTTGTTGGTCACTGGAGCTGGCCACAAGAAAACTAGAAACACTGTTTGTACATGAAAAGTTGTGGAATTGGATTGGGAAGGCAAAGTTCTAGGTCTATTGGCAACTGGAGCGAAGTAATTGATCCCCGAGGTATTGCTTGCTCTGACAATGTTGTTTTTATCGTGTGCCTATAATTAACATGTTGCCATGGTTACTATTATTTGTAGGTATCCATAAAGAGGACAAGCAGAAGATCAAACAGTTGTTATACCATTTCATGCCTGACCTCTTCTACACGGCCCGGGGAGAACTCAGTGATGACGAGGGGGATAAGGATGATGGTGAGTATATATGGTGTCGGGTTCGTCAGGTGGTAGATTCTAGCTCCTTCGGGTACTCCTGGACCATTACCTGTTCTTGATGGGTTCACATTTAATCTCAGCAAATTGGACCTTTATCAGTGTGTAAACATTGCATTTAATGCAAAAACACTACTGGGGCTCCTTCAATTTGGGATATTCTTGAAACACACCTCAAGCTCCTTTAATTTGGGATGTTTTGTTAACACAACTAGTGCTATTTCAGTTTGGAATAATATGGTAACACTGCTGGGGTTCCTATTTAGGATATTCTGGAAATACACCTCAAGCTCCTTTAGTTTGGGATATTTCTGGTAACACCACTAGGGTTCCTTCAATTTGGGATATTTCTGGTAACAACTTGGGATAATCTGGCAACACAAATAGCACTCCTTCAAGCTGGGATATTCTGATAACACAACTAGAGCTCCTTAAATTTGGGAAAACTGGGGCTCCTTAAATTTGGGAAATTCTGGAAACAACTGGGGGTCCTCCAATAATCCGGTAACCCACGTCAAGCTCCTTGAATCTGGGATATTCTGGTAACACAACTATGGCTCCTTCAATTTGGGATATTCTGGTAACAACTATGGCGTCTTTAATCTGGGATATTCTGGTAACACAACTATGGCTCCTTCAATTTGGGATATTCTGGTAACAACTATGGCGTCTTTAATTTGGGATATTCTGGTAACACAACAATGGTACCTTCAATTTGGGATATTCTGGTAACACAACAATGGTACCTTCAATTTGGGATATTCTGGTAACACAACAATGGTACCTTCAATTTGGGATATTCTGGTAACACAATTAGGGCTCCTTAAAGGTGTACTTACCTTATTTTTGAGTGTGACTATATTCATCAACAATCCTATTCAAAACCGTATTATATAAAACTTACGTTGATAGAATACGAAATAAAAGAAATATTTTGTTGCTCGCCACGTCATGCACTGGGCGCCGCCATTGCACCACTGTGTGACGTTTTTAGATGAGCGGAAGTGGATGTATACTCATCTAAAAACGTCACAATGTCATGGAGATTTAAGGTTGATCGTGTTGGTCATGCCGAAAATTCACACGAGAAGGAACCCAGTAAATTCACGGATGTTCTAGTTGATTTCAGTAGTTCAAGTGTAATCATGAAAATGTTTACAAACTTAGAAGCATCATCGTTCAACTCAAATCACTGGACAATTGCAGAGGACGCTCTTTTAGTTTATCGCTCTGCTTCAAATTTTGTCCAACTTGAATCAAGCCTGTTTCAGTTGGAAAACTTTGGGAAGAAAATTAGCGGAGATAACCAACAATTTCCTTTTAGGATTTACCCCCATGGGATTTGCCGCGCCAGTTTTGTCCTAGAATTCAAACTCGGACCCAGAGTAATTCAAATGTCCGTAGTTGAAAAGTCCCTGGGTCATGCGTTAGCCGTGACGTCGTCCTGAATACTGACGTCATCAGCCACGTCATCCCACAGGCAACATGGCAGCGCCCATGTCTACCTCAAAGCGGAAACATGGCTTCACAAATTGTAATAAAAATAATAGTTGGTTATATTTCTTTAAGAGTCTAACCGTTGTAATACGAACCTATATAAAATACGGTAAGTACTCCTTTAAATTTGTATAATATTGTGTATAAAATTGTATAATATGCAAGCTGTAGGAGCCAAACTTTTGACAGGTTTGAGTGAGGAGGATCTTTCAATTTGATGGAACCATCTGACCATAGGAATGGCCGGGACTCTATTATGAATTGTTCAGTTTTTTAAATGTTACCTGTTCTAATTTGATGAAATGATTTTTTTATGCCCGTTATTTTTTATTGCTCCAAAGAAATGGAGACGGATGAAGTGGATAAACCGCAAGAGAAGTTGGAGAGGACAAACAATGTATTAAGTCGCGAAGTCAAGGACAACAACGACAACAATGAAAAGGAATCGAAAGAAAAGACTGATTATGATTGTGATAAGAATAAGAATGGAGTGAAAGAAGAACAAACAGTAAATGGAAGTGTGTTAGGGGAAGAAGAAGATACTATTGAAGATGTAAGTCAGAATTTATATCATGACAATAACCTCAGCATTTAACTCGCCCTTATAGCCCAATTCGGAAAGCGTTTTATCTCCCTCCCTTGTTCCACGAGAGACGTACTGAAGCAGGGAACTTCCGGCAGGTACCAAAGGCCCTCACAATTAGTTTTAGAATTAAATAGTCTATATTTCAAGTAAATTATCTTTATAATGTACATGTATACAAGATCTATTGGTCCATGTAGGAAATATAAACAAAATAGTTTTTCAAACAAATATTCTAGCATAGTTGATCATATTATTCCACTAATTGGAAACCGAGGCGACTACTTCCCGGAAGCAGCTTCTGATACCTCTAATCTTAAAGAGCGGCAGTTATTCAGGGGGAGAACAGACACTTTCCGGAAAGGGCTATATGTCCTGTTACAAGCAAAACTTCACCCTATAAACCCATCTATTCACACGCAATTTATCTCACTACGGTTGTGATGGGCCTCCACTTCTCAAGACCTGACAATCCCACCTATCTCGTGAAGCATCACCCCACCTCACAAGACCATATATATTCTGAAAAATTACCACATAAAATTCAGTGTGCAGCCATAACCCCAAGAAATGAGCCAATATACCATCACCATGCCATGGGCATTGAGCTTGGTCAATGCATGGATGGGTGACAGGGTGCTGTACTGGCTGAGCTGATCAGTGTCCGGGATAATAGGAATAGAGGGCGCTCTTGTGTCCTGGTACATGTAGGCACCGTTGTGATAAGACTGAATTTTTTTGAAAAATGACATTAAATGCTACTCTCCCACTCAATACCATCATAGTGCCCTGGGGCAGACTGGGCATCTTTGACAATGGTTCCAGTTTCTGATTGCTTTGATGTGTATTTCTATTGCAGGATGACCTCTACACGTTGTTTTTCTGTAACAATACATGGTACTTGTTTTATCGGTTACATCAACTGCTGTGTGAACGGCTCCACAAGATCTACACACTTGCTCAGAGAATCATAGAGGAGGAAGCTCACTGTAGGAAGGAACGTAAAGAGTCCACAGCCATAGCTCTACGATTGAAGGCACCTAGTGAGTACATGTACAAATCCACACACAATTGTATTTACAACCTGTCCTCTATGCCTCCATGTTCAAGTTTCCGGATTACCTTTCATGTAAGATCCCAAGAACAATAGTCTCAGGCCTACAAGTACCTCTTATATTTCTTATATTTTCGATTCGTTCCTATATTTTCCTATAAACCTCCTATATTTCCTATATTTCGACTCTTTCTCATGATCACCAGTGCTCTGAAATGAGTTGAATTGGCATGAGAAAATACATTTCAGAAATTTTTTTGTCTCGCTTCGCTCTGCAAATATGAAAACATTTAAATCTCTCTTTCTTAACTCATTCAGTACCGTAAGCGCCATTTGGCGTCACAGATCTGGGCCTCCTCAACCCCATCGACGCCATATGGCGCAAAACATAACTGTCGTGGGAAAATAGAATTTTCATATCTAAGCATTGTCAAATGTAATTAAAGGCCTATATGTTTACGAAGCTTATTTTCTCTCGTAACAATTTCCGAAATTTGGATTTGACTAACAGAAAAATTATTTCAAGATCGTTGTTTGAAAACGCAGATAAAAAATAAAATCACAAAAATTTCCAAAATGAAGTCGGCCGTATACACGGCTGTTGGAATTCTTGTTTTCCTGGTCTATTCAGGAAGAAATATCACGTAAACCATACATATATCGAAACATAAGATCGCTATCTATCCGATTATATATAAAGCATTTTCGTATTGAATGAAAAATATAACGAAATAAAACTATATTCCGAGAAGAGATCTGTGAGAAAATCGCGCAGTTTTGGCCGACATTTGCAAATGTTCAAATACCTTGAAGTGGCATCCGATTCCTTGAGAAATCTGACGAATTCACGAGATATTTTCTGTCAAATTTTCTGTCAAGGTACAGGTATATATCCATTGTTGAGAATTCCTACGATCGTATACGTTTGGTAAATTTATTTCCCAACTATTCTGCTATTGTCCGACACCAACTTGTCATAATTTCGCTCCATCTTTTCTGTTTTGATTTCTTCCAACGAAACCCGCGGTGAAAGACGCAACCCGATTGGCTCGCCTACGGGGTCGTACGTCACATGAACGCTCTTATCCAATCCACTTGCCCAAAGCAAGCGGGCTTATCAGAAAGATCGTTTCTAAACATCCTTTTTCAATCCAATCAAATCTTTCGTTTCACTGGCCATCCGATAGTGATTTTACTACGAGAAGAAAGCTGAATGAATGGGCTTTACAATGGTACGTCATTCATTGAAATCGGTTCAGGGAAACGGAGCATGGACGCGATTGAATCAGACGAGAAAAAAACAACTTCTACTTCATTATTTTGCACGTAATATCGTCACTATCAACGAAAATTTCTACCAGATCAAAACTTTAATTTATAAGTAATATGTGGATGAAATAAATTATGGAAATTATCATCTTTATCCAGGGAATGTATACTACAATCAGCTATAAATTTTACCAGCCAGAGATTACGTACATCTGAAACCAGACCATGACAATTTCGATGTTTTTTTGTTGAAGCATTTTTTCAAACAGATAAAAACATGTTTTCATGAAATTTGCATGCATAATTTCATGTATAATTATAAAAATATAAACACAAACACAATTTCTGATGTTTGTGTATTTCATGGAGATATAAAGTTTCAAATTTTATTGACTTTCATAAACAAAATATTTTTGAAATGAACTTTTGGTCGACAGTTTCTGTGATGGATGTTCGTGCACTGCACGCATTGAGACTCGGCTGTGGAGCTACTGGTACTGAGGCCAGAAATGAAGCTCGGTACTGAATGAGTTAAACCAAGTAGCAAAATGGGTCTCCGCAATCGCCACCACTATGACCGCATTCAGTAGAAATAATATTCATCACTGGAAAACTACCAAATTTGGAACATACAATGTAGTAGTGACCTGTCTTTCACGCCCTCATTTTCTATATTTTATTAAGAAAATTCCTATATCTTGGCAAATTTCCTCCTATATTGTCACTGTAAGCCACTTGCAGGCCTGTAATCTGTCGGAGTATGACGATAAGTCCAGACAGGTGGCTTTTCAGAAATATTAGCACATATACCCTTCATGACAGTGGACCTACATGTATCATCACTCAGTCCTGTATGCAAATGCAGAGGTCATTAGCAATAAACCAATTGTTAGCAACAATTGCAGGTAAATGAGTGTAGATGTCAAAAATCTATAAAAATAGATTGTAGTCCAGTTTTGCTTCAGTAATCCAGAAGCAAAATTCAATCAAAACTGTTTTGATGAAAACCGCATATGATTTTACAATGTAAAATTTGTTTTAAATGGTAAATCAGAAAAACAATCAATTAGCAATAAATTTTCAAGAACCGAAATTATTTTATTGGAGTAAAAAATGTCTAATTTTCAGCTAATATGAATGCATGGGTTAATCTTCGTCAATTTGTGATTGCAGGAGGGATTTGTATTCCTGTTATTGGAGCTCCGGACTGGCAGACACAGAGAAGTGAGTTATCACTAGTAGAATGTATGTTAGCAGTTATATTCGTGGTTGTCTGACCTAAATACAAGATGGAATGTATTACTTATAAGAAACTTTGCCATCTTTAACCGTAGAGCACAGAGGCTCATTCACATGTATTCCAATGTATTTTTTGGTCAATCAACCTGGCCAAGATGGGACTTGATGAAAAGTACCCATATCTTAAAACCTTATCACACAATCACCTTTTGATATTTTGGTTTGGGTGATTTAGATCGTGTCCGAGATTTTATACTCCAGGGAATAGAGAACCTGGTGCCAAGTCGACATATTTTAGTGACATATTCACACAATCCCCTGTCCATATTTCACCCTAGGAGAGATAGAACCTGAGGGCTACTACTCGTATTTCCTGGAGATGGTGAAGAATCTACTCGATGGTAACATGGAGTCGGGACAATTTGAGGACCAGCTTCGTGAGATGTACGGTATACATGCTTACATCGCCTTCACCATGGATAAACTTGTCCAGAACTTGGTCAGACAGGTCAGTATTATCACATCATCTTCATGTCTTTTCCACATGTATTTTAACTATCATGAGTTACGGCCCTTGAATTTCTGTTCCTCTTCTGGGGAAGTTCGTCATGTAAGGATCTTCAAACCAGGAACACTGCGTGCAATACAGCTTGTCAGGTAGCTTTTCCAGGTTTAACATGGTTCTCTACATGTAATCAACTATTGTGTTTCCCTTACATGACGAATAGGCCCTCTTCTGCTTCAGTTGGCCTTCAACCAATGATTAAGTATTCTCCTTTGGTGTTAGCCTGTCAGGCCAACCAACCAGAAGAAGAAAGCCTTGAATGGTGGCCAAAGATGTGCAATTAGCATACGTTATCAGGGTTTCATACACGTCGTGTTTTGACACCGGTATTCGGTGTCAAAACTCCCGTAAAAACTCAATTTTGCCACCAAAAAACTGAAGTCTGAGTGTTTTAGAAGGAAAAAACTGAAATTTTGGAAAAAAACTGAAGTCTCCAAAGGCCAATACTTCGTAATTTCGTAATTTATAATCGAAAGATATTGCGGACAAACAATCGGGAAATGGGGAATACCAGAAAAATAGGTCGACATCTTCGGTCATTTCCGTGTGATTCGGTACCGCTCAGTTAAACTTCGGTTGGCCGACCGCTAATTATTTATGTCCGTTTCCCGAACTGTTATCGGGGTCATGCCGTCGGTAACCCTAAAGCCTGTATTCATACTAAATGTATGTGGAGGTTTCCGAATTGCGTTGCGTGGCGGAAAAAAAATTGCTGGGAAAGTTTGACACGTGGGAATGAATAAGCCCCCAAAGACGTCTAACTCTCCTTGGAATGGACTGGTAAATATCTGACCATCGCTGAATAGTATTTATCATAAAGGAGACGATGTAATCTTCGCATAGGGCATTTGTTTTCACTCAAAGCTGAATGATCTTGTCGTGTTGTTGTTGTAAAGAAACTGGCATGTCGTTCGCATGTACGCATTGTACGATGTTGAAACTGAAACCAAAGTTTGATTGTACCGTAGTTAATAACGTTTGAATGGATAATTCAAAGACAGCGAACTGATTTAGCCACAATATAAACCTGACTAGATCATTCTGTGATTTGAAGATACATAAAGAAGACTTGAATTTTTTTTATACTGTCAAAACTTTTTTTAAATTTAATGAGATGGTGCAAACATGGAGGTAAAATCGGATCCGATTATTACCTCCATGGTGCAAACAAACCAAAACAACTGAAGTTGATTTTTAAAATTACTAGACTAGGCATCCATTTTCTGGCATTGAATTTAACTGATCTGTCTATTATCCTGAAACAAGTGTCCCACATTAGGGCAGCACAGAAACATTTCAAATGCCTGCCCCATCAACAAAAGTCTGGCGTACTGCATTTACATGATTTAGGTCAAACGTTATTGGCAAATTCATTCTTCCAATAAGGGTGGTCAAGTCAAACTGTTTGGCACTTAATTGCAGCCTTCAATAACCAAACATGGTAAACTTATGTATCTCTCTAGAGTCCGCATGATCCTATCGAAAGTGAGCCAGCTGCTTTCGCGCAATAGTTTACAAAATTGTGTGCCTTTTCAAACAGAATTCTCTCTTCATTTCATGTTTATGAGTTTATGGTCGCCAAGGACTAGCTGCAGTTGCTTGTCTTCAATTGTGTAATTTTTTTTTGCATTGTCTTTTCATCTCTCTTTTTTTAATTTCTCTTTTGAATTTAACCCTGGAGTTGTACTGGACTTTTAATTTTAGTCTGAATATTTGCCAAATTTCACATTAAATCTTTTGAAAAAGTTGAAATTTCCACGCAAAAATTATAATGTAAGATTTTGAAAGGGAAGTCTGGTCCAGATCCAAGTGATTTTTAATCAGCGTAGCTGGAACGTTTCAAAACTTGCATACTTAAATTGGACATCATTTGTAAGCCAGGAACTGATACATCGATTTCATTCAAAATTACTAAGTTTGTAATTTTAAAAATTAATTTGAATTGCCTTATGTAATCTTGTCTTGTTGACATCCACAATGTGACATAATGTGCTGAAAATAGATGGTATCTTAGACCTTGGTAAATTAAGAACATAAAACTGAAGATGTTAAATTATCTGTTTGTTGCTTTATTTTCACAATTTAAATACATAGCGGTATTGACAGGCTCCATTGATGGTCGTATGAAAATTTGTTATATACATTACTCATGGCGGTTGCAAAATTAGAAATAAACTCAATAGAAGTCTGTCGGCCGGCGACAAAAACGTAAAAATACTCAATTCAGGTGAAAAAAATATTGAATTTTCAGTATCCGGTGGCAAAAATTTGGACTTCTATGAAACCCTGGTTATACCCAATGCCGACAACTGTCGGTTAGTATATGATGAAATAAGCCCTGAATAACCCACAAACTTCCAGATGAAGACATTTTGATTGACCGTGATTCATGACCTGACAGAAAGCTCTACGAGACTCAAGGGCATGTACTCTTCACGATAAATGCATTTGTAATCTTTCTGCATCAGTTAACAGGTTAGAGAGATCCTGCTCTCTAAAATGGAGGTCAAAAAAGTTTGTTTTTGCTCAATAACTTTTGATTCCGTCTTAACCAATGGTTCAGAAATTCAGGCGCATAATCTAACTACTGTTCCATGGCCTAATTTGCCATTTGCAGAACCAGTCAATGTTGTTTCAATAGTGACAAATATTTGACCTATTATTTTGCAACTTAGATAGATGACAATTTATTTTCTATTACAATTTGATGGGGATATGTATGATTGTGTGTTCCTCAGGAGAATCTTGCTAAATTCATTATGTAAACTGATTTATTCAGCAAAAACAACCTTTTTTACCTCCATTTTAGAGAGCTGGTTAATGATTCCACCCCGAGTAGTAGTAGTACCCACTGTCCAACCTTACAATGGTACTATTCTTGTAGACATTCCAGTGTATCAAGGATAGCGCTTGACTGACCAATTTAAATTATAAAAAAAAAACTCCCTTTCATTGGCTTGTGGATAAATTTGGAAGAACCTGTTTTCTAAAGTGGTACATTCATTGATCATCCAAGTACAGGAAGTGTATTATGTTGAAGGCTGACTGTTCAGTAACTGAAAGAATATAGTTATTTTCATGCAGATTGTGTTAAACTGCATTGGTTTGCCAGAAAATGATTGATACATTTGGCCTGTGTGAAAGTCAAAAATATCTCCCTAGTATAATCCGTGGCGTCTCCTCCTCCTCCTCCGCTTTACTCACTGCATAGCGGGTCGCATAGGTGTGGCGCGGGCTAGGGTGGGGCGAGAGACCTGGGGTTTTCACTACCTGAGATTCCATGGGCCAGGCTTGCACCCTACAGTAGAATGGGTCGACTGCGCATGCGCGATGAGTAGTATAGAAAGGGAACGCGATCTCCCTATGTTAATAAAAGGAGCTGAACTACTAGTAATAATAATAATTTAAACAAGCCTCAAAAAGAGCCTGTGAAGCTATGGATAAATTGTATTCAGCCTAAAACAGATATGGTACTAAAATATTTTTGAAATGTTCTGTTTTCTTCCACAGTTACAACACATCGTGGGAGATGAGACTTGTATCAAAGTGATGGAGTTATTTCATGAGGAGAAGACTAATAGTGGTGCCGGGGGACGAGTGGCCACAGCACAGCTCAGGATGGCTCAGGAGGCCGCATACCAGAGACAGGCTGAACAAATCCTCACGGAAGAGAACTGCTTCAAAGTCATGTTGGTGAGTGACAGAGTTACCTCCCCTGATTTCATGAACAGGTTGGGCATTTGTCTTGCTTAGTAATCAGGGACAGAATTCAATCAGAAATTCAATTCCGATTTTCAAATTGATGTTTTGTGACTATACTAGAAGTTTTTGAAGGAGTTGATAGCCTACTACATTATGAAAACTTTTACCGATTATTACTGTTCAGTTCTTAACATATCCGCACAGAAATGCCCTAATACTGGATGGTTTTGAACAGTGGAAATGAGCAGTTATATGAGGCCAGTTCTGTTGAATGTTCCATCTGAAAACTGGTCAGTACTGTAGAGGTTCTGGGCAGCACTGCTCAGTTGCTGTGAACAACCGTTCAGCTGTTGACTGTATGGAACTGCACAGCATCGTACCTATCAGTGAGTGAGAGTACGGCTTATCGGTTTTCGTCAGATCACCGAAGTTGAGCTCGGTCATTACTTGGATGGGTGACCGGGTTCTGTACTGGCTGGGCTGAACAGTGTCCAGGATAATAGATACTGTGGACACTCTCGTGTTCTGCAACGTGTAGGCATCGTCGTGATATGACTGAAAAAAATGTTGAAAACGACATTACATCATACTCACTCATCAGAGATGTTCAGTTACTGTTCAATAAAGATTAAAGTCCCAGGATTGACTGTGTATGACCTTATGGGATGAAACAAAAATATAAACTTTCAATAAACACCTGAAAACTGAAATCACCGAATTTCAGTACAAATTACTCCAATATAAATGTGTAAAGTTTTATTATACCATGAAATTTAGTCTCTAAACTTGATATTCCTACAAAGTAGACTCTCATTTGCAAATTGTTCGGTAGGTGTGCTGACATGAAAGCCATAGAAAGCTCCCTGTACATGAAACAACCACACTGACAACTGCATGCCCATCTTGCAGGGATTCATAGAAGTCCAAATTTTACGAACCGAAATCTGGAAAATTGAGGGTTTTTTCACTCAAATTGAGTTAAAATAAAATTTATCGGCATTTTTTCTCCCTCAAATTGAGTATATAAATTTTTCACAAACCAGGGTCATTTTTTCCCCCAATGTTGAGTATAGAATTTTTTTACAAACCAGGGTAAATATTACCTTCTGTGAACCTTGTCTACTGTTACCAATTCAGGTGTTTTTAACCTTTTGTGTAATTAAAACCATTTTGTGTCGTTGATTGAGTTTACTCGTTTCCATCATTATGTTTTCAGGTATCCAGGATACATGAACAAATTATGTTAGATTTATTCAAGTTGTTTACGAGTAATACTTCAGGTAATCAGGTAAAACTTTGTAATGCTGCCGGTACTGGTTTTCATTTATATATACATGTACATGTAGTTCTCCCAACTTGTTAGGTGGTAATTATAAAAAAATATATATATATTGATATCATAAAAACCCCATTTATCTATTAATTTAGATCTAAAATTAAATTTGAAGAAACCATTATCCAAAATTCAACATTAGCAGAAAAATAATTTGAATTATGGAAACATTTAACAAAAGCAGTGAATTAATAAATATAAAAATATTGTGATGACATAAGTGAAGTTCCAATTATTGTGATATTATTCAATTTCAAATGACCACCAGTATGAAAAATCACACTGGTTTCTAAAACGATGATTATATATATTTTATTTATATACACGATGATTGTATTGGGTTACACAAATAATAGGAGTCTTGAGGATGATATTATTTTTGAATATCGTTAACAAAAAAAAGGAAAAAAACAACAACGAAACACTTCAAAATGCTTGCTTGCTCTCTCGCAAGGAAGAGTTCACTCCCTTGTCATGTTCTCAAACCGCACGCTGTACGGTTGTGTCAATTTTCGTTTATATCAAACCAAAGTGAAAATGATACAGTATTACTATTTTCTCAAGACAGACCACACAGATAATACAAAGAAATACTTACGATTGGCATTCTACGAAAACCACGTGTGTTTATTCAGTATCGTTTGTATCTCCCTGCGTTGGAAGGAACGAGAACGAAGAGGTCGAACAAAAATGAAACCAAAAAAAAAATGGCGATTGGTCAGTGAAATTACGGTTCATAAGTATTCGGGATTCTTCCACGGAAATATACGTCGATGTAACTAAAATTACGTCGGATAAACTAGTCTCGGATGAATATATCCCGTTAACAGACTAAGTCGTCCGAGGTAAATTCAGAGCAGCTGACGGAGTTTGCACTTGACGTTGTTGTTGCTGCCGACAGATTGACATGTGCTTCCGCGACCATGGGATGATTTCCCGACAACCGGGTATTGAAATTTCGAATTTACGAAGCTTAAAAATTCAGTTTCCGAAGCTTGAAAATTCAGTTTCCAACACACAAATTGAGTATAAATATTTTGGTGAAAACTTTGATTTTTTACTAAAAAAAATTGAGTTTTGAACTGAAAAATTGAGTTTTAAAACTCAATCTACGAACCGAAATTCGGTACGTAGAACTGACGTGTATGAATCCCTGCCTAGTCCTTTCGTCGGCAAAATAAGGAGAACCGTTCACTTTAGAACCTTGATTTTTGGAATGAACATGCATTAGGGGACTGTAACCAGCAAGTTCTGAGCTGACCTACTTCTGGTGATTTTTGATGAAAATCACTGGCGATTTTGACTTGGGCTGTTCCCATCTTAATATCGGCAGGATTTCAACTGGGGGAATTTCCAAGAGTTCAGTGCAGTCCTAATGCCTACCCTACTTTGTAGGTCCTGTGACGATGGTCACACTGCCATGTTTCACTAGTGTGCTACTGCCAAGATGTTCATGTTGATAGACAATGTTTCCTCGCAAGTTTTGCTGTTGAAATAATTTCTGTTTTTTATGGGTCACTTGCGAAAACGAGAAACTTAATGCAGTAGAAAACTTAACGATAGTCAGTCTCGTACCGTTTTGCTTTGATCATATAAGAAATGTTGATGTCACATTTAACACTTGTAGTACAAGAATGAGTGTGTGTTAGCCATGGAGCTGTTAGACACGGACCACGACCAGTCAGACGAACCTGTTGAGGTGGAGAAGTGGTCAGAATATGTGGAAAAGTATGTGGCGAATGATGACACAATTTCTGATGAGTTGAAAGAGCAGTTGTCACGGAAACCAGTGTTCCTCCCAAGGTTAGTATGAAACAAGTTTTCTCGTGTGATAGTGGTTTATTCCATGCTACACGTCTATAAATTCTCCAGCAAACCTAGTTGTTACTGTACTGTGGTTTCATGTGTGAAGTCCACCTTTAACTCTTTCCCTCATATAAGCGGGTTTTGACGACTTGTGTAGCGTGTTTTGAGTGTTCGCCTAACTCATGAAGACGAATTTTGACGAGTCACTTGAGTTCCCATGTGGTCGATTACTCTTGCAATTTTTGGCGTTTACTTTGAGTAAAACCTAATTAAAACTATACATTTTCAGAAAGCCAAAATTTCAATAAATCTGACTATATGAACTGTTGGTATGTTTCATGGTAAGGGTAAAATGAAATCGGGAGAGAAACAGAAATAATCGATGGAAAATGCACGATTCAACAACAAATTTGTTTGGTGTGCTCCAAGACAAACGTTTGAAAAATAGTAAAATCTGCTTCCAAATTCCTGAATATTTTACGTAGCGCGGGCACAAACTACCGAAGTAGTTCATCTGCGTTATAAAATGTTGATGCGCCATTCTTCTTTGGCTTTTGCCGACGCTGCAGTGGCCATGGCGATCATGTGCAAACAAACAGTGTGCTCCAATCAATGATGCTGTTTTATTTTCACCTTCTAAATATAGGTTACCATCTTCATTCTCCTTTACGGAAGTATATGGATTTCCCAGTTTTAGCTCGTTCAAAACCTGCCATCTCGTTATGTCTGTGTCAAATCCTGAATCTATGAAAAATTAGCTTTAAAATGGTATACGACAACCTGGGAATGGCAGCGGAACAACAGAACGTTGCAAAACGCAGCTAAAATGCGACAATTTCTTCGCTTTTTTCGTGATTTCCAACAGACGGAAAGCAGATACAACACATTTTCTCGCAAGATTACTTATTTTTAGAATAAATGTTGCTGATATTGATATAAAACGTGAACAAATTACGTAGAATGGGTCTGTGGGAGACCACTGGTGAATATTTCTCCACATGACATGGGACATAAAACGGGATATTTTACATCGCTGGAGAAGTATGAAAATTGAAATGAGTCCATGGGTTGAAGACCTATGCCATTACAAATCTATTATGTGCCAGAGAGAGAAAATTCCCCACAAGTCTATGGGGGAAAGAGTCACCTTCATGTGTGAAGTCCACCTTTTATAGTCACCAGCCAGGAGTAAATGACTGGTTAGTCAACAAACTGCTGTCTTTCATCAGATTTATATGGCAAGTAAATTGACAATCGAGTTCTATATTGTAAACTTTTTACCCCTCACCCATTTTGGGGGGGTATTGTCGTCATCATATAAGTGCGTTCATCCGTTACTGCTTGAGATACAGTGACCAAATTTTGAAAACTAAGTTTTCCAGTTATTTTTCCAGTCCGATGCCCATCGAAAATGGCTCCCCTCGGCCCATATTTTACAGAGTTTTGCCTCCTTCAGATGTATTAATTTCTAATTTTGTGATATATGGCAACTATATCTGCAGAACTGGGTTCCATACAGCTACTAAACTTTGGAAACTTATTTATATAGTTGTATTCTAGAAGCCAACAAAAAATTAGTCGCTTTGATCCTTATTTTACAGAGTTATACCCCTTTTCAAGTGCAAGAATCTCTGATTTTGTGATCTATGCTGGAGTGTAACCAGTTATGTACAATTAACTGTGTTTGGTACAGGCCGGTGGTTGGGTGGGCACTGGTTCCTGTTGCTTCAATACACTTTGTTGAGAAGAGATAGGAACTCGATAATGTGAGGTCTAGCAAAACTCTAATTGCACTCTTCTTTATTGCATCAATGTAAACATCCTGTCTGTGCCTAATGCTGTCCTCGGTGTTATATAGGGTGGATGGCGGGTATCTGGTTCCATGTTGCTGCAAAGATTTATTCTTTGAAGCATCAAGAACACAGCTTAGTTGGTTCGTCTTGATTTGACTGAAATATTGTTGAAAGCGACGTTAAATCCCATTCACTCAACTGTGTGGCACAGCTACCAAATTAGTAGCAAATTTTTAGCCCACCATCATCAGATGGTGGGCTGTTCAAATCACTTTTCGTCCGTGGTCCGTCGTCCGTCAGTCCGTCAGTCAGTCAGTCAGTCAGTCAGTCAGTCCGTCCGTCCGTAAACAATTCTTGTTACCGCGATTTCTCAGGAACTACTGCATGGATCTTTTTCAAATTTGGTACACAGGTTCCCCTTGGGGTCTAGTTGTGCAAGAAACCTTTTCTGGTCCAATTCGAAAATCCAATATGGCCACCAGGCAGCCATCTTGGATTTCCCCATGAAACCTTGTTACCGCGATTTCTCCGGAACTACTGCATGGATCTTTTCCAAATTTAGTACACAGGTTCCCCTTGGGGTCTAGTTGTGCAAGAAACCTTTTCTGGTCCGATTCGAAAATCCAATATGGCCACCAGGCAGCCATCTTGGATTTCCCCATGAAACATTGTTACCGCGATTTCTCCGGAACTACTGCATGGATCTTTTCTAAATTTGGTACACAGGTTCCCCTTGGGGTCTAGTTGTGCAAGAAACCTTTTCTGGTCCGATTCGAAAATCCAATATGGCCACCAGGCAGCCATCTTGGATTTCCCCATGAAACCTTGTTACCGCGTTTTCTCAGGAACTACTGCATGGATCTTTCTCAAATTTGGTACACAGGTTCCCCTTGGTGTCTAGTTGTGCAAGAAACCTTTTCTGATCCGATTCGAAAATCCAATATGGCCACCAGGCAGCCATCTTGGATTTCCCCATAAAACCTTGTTACCGCGATTTCTCAGGAACTACTGCACGGATCTTTTTCAAATTAGGTACACAGGTTCCCCTCAGGGTCTAGTTGTGCAAGAAACCTTTTCTGGTCCGATTCGAAAATCCAATATGGCCACCAGGCAGCCATCTTGGATTTCCCCATGAAACATTGTTACCGCGATTTCTCAGGAACTACTCCATGGCTCTTTCTCAAATTTGGTACACAGGTGCCACATGGGGTCTAGTTGAGCAAGATACCCTTTCTCTTCCGATTCGAAAATCCAATATGGCCACCAGGCAGCAATCTTGGATTTCCACATGAAACTTTGTTCCTGCGATTTCTCAGGAACTACTGCATGGATCAATTTGGTACACAGGTGCCACATGGGGTCTAGTTGAGCAAGATACCCTTTCTCTTCCGATTCGAAAATCCAATATGGCCACCAGGCAGCCATCTTGGATTTCCACATGAAACTTAGTTATCGCCATTTCTCAGAACTGCATGGATCTTTCTCAAATTAGGTTCACAGATTCTGCTTAGGGTCTAGTTTTGCAAGATACCTTTTTCGGTCCCAATCGAAGATCCAATATGGTCAGAAGGTGGCCATCTTGGATTTCCCCATGAAACCTTGTTATCACGATTTCTCGAGAACTACTGCATGGATCTTTCTCAAATTTGATACACGGGTTCGCCTTGGTGTCTAGTTGTGCAAGATGCCTTTCCTGGTCCAATTCAAAAATCCAATTTGGCCACCAAGCAGCCATCTTGGATTTCCCCAAGAAACTTTATCGTCATTTCTCAGGAAGTACTGCATGGATCTTTCTCAAATTTGGTACACAGGTTCACCTTATGATCTAGTTGTGCAAGATACCTTTTTCGGTTCAAATTGAAAATCCAATATGGCCACCAGGTTGTGCAAGGTACATTTTCTGGTCCGATTCGAAAATCCAATATGGCCACCAGGCGCCCATCTTGGATTTCCCAATGAAACTTTGTTATCGTAAATTTTTTAAGAAGTACTGCATGGATCTTCCTCAAATTTGGTACACAGATTCCCCTTGTGGCCCAGTTGTGCAAGATACCTTTTTTGGTCAGATTCGAAAATCCAATATGGTTGCCAGGTGGCCATCTTGAATTTCTCCTTGAAACACTGTTATCTTGAATTCTCGGAAAATATTTCATGGATCTTTCTGAAATTTGGTACACAGGTCCCAGATGGGGCCTAGTTTTGCAAGATAGCTTTATCGGTCCGATACGAAAATCCAATTAATACGGTATTCCCGAGTTCTAACCTTGCATCACAAGAGTCGGTGGATCAAAAGGTGGGGCATATTCTATATAATGACTATAGAGAATATCCATATCTTCACCTTTCATATCAAGGAGTTCAAATAATTCGGAATTAAAATGTATTTAGTCCATGCAGTTGAAAGTGAACTGCCCCACCCTTTCGTCTGCCGGCGGGTCAGCTACATGAGGGACGTCACTCTTGTGACACAATGTCACAACTCGACAACTGTAATCTACTGCATGTTTCGATCCATGGGAAATAATCAAGATCCAGACACTTTCAAATTCGAAGTTTCAACATTACTGCGCGGACCGGATGCCTTCAGTATTAAACCATCTTACTATTTTCGAGCATGTTATCTTAAAAGTATCTCAAACTAGTCCAGTAAACAGAACAGAATTAGCATTCGTTCCAAGTTATAAAATCTTAAATATGCCAAAGTGTTAAAGAGATTTTTCTTCGCTTCCAGTACCAAATGATGACACATGCAAAAAAATAAATAAAATTAAAATACTACAAAACGAAGACGAAGGATCCTCCGTACATGTACATTCACTTTCAGGCTAAATTTGCTTATTTCTCTTGTACTATAACAACCGACATAAGTTCAGTTTCTAGAAATCTTGAAACTTCTGAAACTTAGAAAGATTATATCTTGGTGTTTTCCAGTGTCCCTTTTTCGAACTTTTTCGCTCAGATTCGAAATTCTGTAAACAAAATTACAACTCAATCGTCTTAGTAACAATGGACAAAAAGATCCTCTTGTCATTGGCTTACAATTATCGGACAATGGTGGGCGCCAAGATCCTTCAGGATCTCTCGTTAATCTAGTTGTGTTCTGGATGCCTACAAAAAAAAATAAGTTGTCTTGGCCCATATTTTATGGAGTTCTGCCCCTTTTCAGATGTAATAATCTCTTATTTTTTGATATATGGTAGAATGTATAAGTTGTATATGCAGATCCATGTCGGTACAGCTACTAAATTTTGGAAACTTAATTATGTAGTTGTCCCCAGACGCCTGAAGGGCTAATGGAGGACTATAGTATTGGGGTCCGTCCGTCTTTGCTTCGTTTCCGGACAAGAACTTCTGGAAAACTGAACGGATTCTTTTCAAAATTGGTATGTGGGTACCTCACCTCAAGATCTCGCTTGGGATTGTTTTTCAAGCCAATCCACATATAGGTGGTGCCATCTGGGGGCCAAGTTAAAATTTTGTTTCCGGACAATAACTTTCGAAAAACTGAACAGATTCTTTTCAAATTTGGTACGTGGGTACCTCGCCCCAAGATCTTGTTTAGGATTGTTTTTTATGTTGATCCGCATATAGGTGGCACCACCTGGGGTCCAAGTTAAAATTTCGTTTCCGGACAATAACTTTTGAAAAACTGAATGGATTCTTTTCAAATTTGGTGTATGGGTACCTCACCTCAAGATTTCGCTTGGGATTGTTTTTCATGCCAATTCGCTTATAGGTGGCACCACCTGGGGCCAAGTTAAAATTTTGTTTCCGAACAATGACTTTTGAAAAACTGAACAGATATTCAAATTTGGTATGTGGGTACTTCTCCTCAATATCTCACTTGCAATTGTTTTTCACGCCGATCTGCCTATAGGTGGCGCCACCTGGGGGCCAAGTTAAAATTTTGCGTCCGTTCAACCGAAGTTTCCAGACAATAACTCCTGAAAACTGAACGGATTCTTCTCAATTTGGTATGTGAGTACCTCGCCTCAAGATCTCGCTTGATATTGTTTTTCAGGCCGATCTGTTTGTAGGTGGCAACAACTGGGTCCAAGTTAAAATTATGTTTCCAGACAATAACAGGCCTGTGCTGTAATATTTTATATGGAAACCTATTAGGGGTTACCTGAAATCTCATATGGTAACCTGAAATAGGTCCCCTAATGGGAAAATTAGGGTAACCTATGTTCACCTAGGGTAACCTCTTTGATTGACGGCATCTAATTAACGTATTCCTTTGAGGAAAAAATGAAAATAAACGCATTATTTTATCATAAAAATCATTATGTCTTTACAACTTTTCTGAAACCAGAACCATTCAGTGGCAAACAATTGCCTTGGTATGAGTTTACATCTACCAAAGACTACGAATACAGACCTTACTTGTATTTGAGTTCAGAGTTGACTTTCTGTGACACAGACATTTTGATGCCACGTCTGACCATGCCAATGTCACATGCTTCGTGTCAGTGGAAATGAAAGATTGTGAGAAATATCTTTACATTTTTTTGTAACATTATGGGTCTTTCGTGGCTTCAAAATCTCTTTAATTCTTTCCTCTTTAGTGATTCTAAAAATTACTTTCTGTTTCGTTCTTTTGGATTATGGTACTGTCAAAGTTTCGATCACGTACTTGACGTATGTTACGAGTTTGTTCACGCCGCCAGGGATTCATAGAAGTCCAAATTTTACGAACCGGAATCCAGAAAATTGAGTTTTTTTACAGTCAAATTGAGTTAAAATAAAATTTATCGGCATTTTTCCCCCCTAAAGTTGAGTATATAAATTTTTTACAAACCAGGGTCATTTTTCCCCCCGAAGTTGAGTATATAATTTTTTTTACAAACCAGGGTAAATGTTATCTTCTATGAACCTTGTTTACTGTTACCAATTGATGTATTTTTAACCTTTTGTGTAATTAAAATCATTTTGTGTTATTGATTGCGATTACTCATTTCCATTATGTTGTCAGAAAGAAACGATGAAAAAAAAATCACACTAGTTTATAAAATAGTTACACGATGATTGTATTGGATTCCACAAATGGATTCATCCTAACCATTTTTACATGTGTATACTCTGACTATTTTTTTATTTTTTTTATCTTTGTATTGCATATGAAAAACAAATCATTTGGGACTGTCTGCATTGCAAGACAAAAGATATAAATAAAATCTGACCACCTGCCCTATTTCCTGTCAAGCAGTTCATGTTAACGTAAAACAAACAATTATTATTAATGAGCCTTATAAAGAGTAGGCCGAACAATGTGCCATGGATTTATAACAGATATGCAAAAACATTAAAAAATAAGGAAATTGCTGATATTTTTGTCTCAAATATTTTTCATTTCATACCGCGATGTTTTTTACAGTGAAAGATCAAAATTACCCCAAAAAAATCAAGAGCCACCGACATAAGCAAGAAGTGCAGTGCCGTTAAATTTAAAATCTTGCCCTCAAATAAACTGACTTCTAAAGAAATGCGTGTTCTCAACGTAAAGGGTCGACCGCGTTGCTGTTGCTGTTGTTGTTGTTCATGACAGGTCTCATGCAGGCAATGTGACTGTCTCTGAAGAAACGATCCATTTTTATTTTCATGAATTTCTTACCGCTTAATTCTACTTCTCCTGATGTGCTGTCTCTGGGAAAATGTTTGTCATTCTAATTATGAATGAATCCGAATAAAAATTATCTGCTAAATAAACTCCAAACGTCCCAGGTTTTCATTTTCACGCTTGTGTACTTTCCATTTGACGACTGCGTGTTTAGCATTCCTAGCGCCATCTGGCGCCAGTCGGGAACCTTTACAGAGAGCATTCAAGGCTTCCAAAAAATAAACGCGCAAAGGTTTCCGAGGTGTATTTTGCACGTTACGTCATCAAAACATCCATTTTGCAGCAAGACGAAAAGATGTCTCGGGGTTTTCTGATTACACTTTACAAGTCAGCTATTTGACTTGAATTTCCGTGAAATATTGAGTAAATCTCCCTGAATGAACACCACACTGATTACGCTAAGCTTTGATTCGCGCAAGTTCCATTTTAGGCGAGTTTTTACGCGAAAGATTCCCGGATTCGCGTCGAAATTCCACCCCTGCTGCCGACAGATTTACATTTGCTACCGCGACCATGGTGCTCATTTGAGTTTTACCAGATGAGTTCCCGACAATCGTGTATTGAAATTTCGAATTTATGAAGCTTGAAAATTCAGTTTCCAACACACAAATTGAGTATAAATATTTTGGTGACAAATACTGATTTTTTACTCAAAAAAATTGAGTTTTGAACTGAAAAATTGAGTTTTGAAACTCAATCTACGAACCGAAATTCGGTACGTAGAACCGACGTGAATGAATCCCTGGCCGCACAAGCTATACAATCGCAGATTCTCTTGGTCAATTCAGTTAAAAGCTGTCCTTTGACTGAATTACGTAGTCATAGTTATGTCCCTTGCAGAAGTTGTATATGTACTCGTCTTGTTACATGCAGTTGTGACACGGTATATGTTGAGTTATCTCTTTTATCAGGACACCAGAATTCACTTGAACTGGAGACCCGATCATTTTTCTTAAACATATGTAAGATTTTAACCTTTATTACTACATGCCTCAATTTTAGGTGGTCACCTGTTTTCAGGTTGCCTGGAGGTTGCCATATGAAAAATAGTGGTAACCTATTTTCAGGTCTCCATAATTTTGACTAATAATATGACAATAGGTTAATAATTATGCAATAGGTTGCCATAGGTTACCAGTGTAGCTTTCATGGTAACCTGTTGAGAGGTTACCATCAGCACTCCTTAAATTGAGGCCTGTTACTACATTTTCGCGCCAGGTGAACAATATGCATTACTTTAGGTAACCTGTTTTAGGTCTCCTAAAAATTTGTTTGGGCAACCGACAGGCGAACGCATTCGACCGTTCGCCATAACAGCACAGGCCTGCAATAACTTTGAAAAACTGAACGGATTCTTTTTAAATTTTGTATGTGGGTACTTCGCCGCAAGATATCACCTGGGATTGTTTTTCACGCTGACCCGCCTTTCGGTGGTGCCACCTGCGGGTCAAGTTAAAATTTGTTCTCATACAATATCTTCTGAAATCCTTGCCGGATTAGGACAAATTCGGTAATTGAGGGTACCTTGCCACTGGATCTCACTTGGGATTGCTTCACATGCTGGGTACTGAAAGTTACGCTTCCAAGTCAAATCAATTGTTTCAACGTCAGGGGACTTGAACCCCTCGGGTTTTCGTTGTATTCTAAAAGTGTACAGATATTTCATCGTCTCTGCCCTTATTTATGGAGTTATGCCTCTTTTCACAGGGGCGTCAGAGCACGTTTGAAAGTGGGGGGGCTGAACTCTATATCGGCCATGTTAAATGCTGGACTGGTGCTATCTAAGATAGGGCTTATAACATTGCAATCGGATAACATTGCAATCGGTTCCGCGGCCTCTGTTTCAGGTGTTAATAATCTTCGAAAAATGTTTGAATGTAACTGTAACCCACAAGGTTCTTTTCAGCTACAAGCATTACCTTTCACTGTTCATAGTATTTTGCTACGTCTGTTGCAGGAATGTACGACAGTGGCGTCAACACAACCGTAACCAGAAGAACCGGTCAGAGGCGGAGGGCGAAGATAACAGCCAAACGACCTCGCCCAAAATCTCCACCCCTGACGACATGGATATCATAGACAATACAGAGTGCAAGTTCAATGTGAACTCCTTCAAAATGGTGTACGTGGTCAACAGTGAGAGCTACCTTTACAAACGGATGGCACTCAAACGGGCCAGAGAGGTATGAAAATAAATTATTCCGGGAACAACGAAAAAAATAATAAAAACAAAACTAATTCCTCAGATTTGGTCATTAAATTCTATTAATTCAACTGTGATTCTTCGTCCTTCTGAAGATCTGTCCTACTGTATGTCCTGCCAATTTAGGCATCGTCAGTCTCCACTTCCCCTCCCCTATTACGCAGGAATGCCCCCACACTTCCATTCCTAAATAATACACACATACAACACCTAACAACCCAGGGCATTGGTCCTGATCCCCCCTTTCAACCTGAGGGCTCTGTGCCCCACACTTTATCTCTTAAAAAGGCATGTATGTATTGCCTTGTCTCAACCCATACACCTATTTCTGTCACATTTCCACTCGTATGAAGCCCACATATATCTGCCATACACAGATCTCCGCACCCCAAATGTGCCCGACAACAGTTGTCATCCTCAATACAATGCCAACTGGGGTCCTCTGAACAGTTGTTCACTTTCCATTTATTTTTCTTTCAGTCACACAAAAACGTATCTCTGAAGTTGCATGGGAAGTTTAACAGCTGGGTGGACAAGTGGAGAGACATGAACGTTGCTCCAGATGAAGGGACCTCCTGCAACCAGTGGCTGCTGGCAAGTCCTGCTCCAGAGGATACCAAGGACTCCAAGACGACTTGTGTGAAAATCAACAATACTGACAAGGCCCCTTACTACACCTATAATAAATTTAAAGTGGAATATTATGAACCAGAAACGCCACCCGCTGAACAGCTTCCTCAAAATAAGGGCTGAAAATAAACTTCCTCAGAATGAGGGCTGATAATAATCTCCCACAGACCAAGAGCTGACAATGAGCTCCCAAAGAAACCCCGAGTGGAAATAAGCTCCTTCAGAATGAGAGGTGAAAGTATCCTAGGACTGAATACAAGCTCCCAGAGGGCATAAATATAAGGTCCACCAAAAGAAGGGCTGAACATAAGCTCCAACTGAGGGCTGACAATATGCTCCCATGAAATGGAGGCTGAAAATAGCTCCCATTGATGGGGATAATAAGGAGCTCTTGCAGAAACCGTGGCTTAAAAATGTGCTCTCATTGACGGGGGCTGAAAATGAGGGCATGTGATGCTTGCTGAAGCCTTTGTGAAATCCTGAAATGGATACTTTTCTGTTGATAGGAATGAATCGGGCACATTGTTAGATGAAGCAGAAAGACAATCCCGAGGGAGAAATACAAGACTGCATTTTCGTTCTCATTAAAAAGTAAGAGGTTGTACAGAGATGCCTTGTATTTGTGGTCCTCCAGGAGCTGTGGGTACATGTTTTAGGGAGGAGTTAGTGAAATCCATCTGCATTTATTTTCCACCATGTCAAAAGGATGCGGTCATTGTTAATATCACTGGCACATGTATTGGTTCATTCTCTGTAATATAGGATTCAACCATCCCCTCGTACCATCATGTGTATATATGCAATTCAAACTTTTCTTGTATATATGCAATTCAAACTTTTCAGTTCTATTTTCGGAGGGTTGAGCAGGTAGCTTCCAATGTTGGGGTGCTTTGGGAAGGACCATGTTATAATCAGCAACAGTGGCTATGTATTCACTTCACAGTACACTGAACAATGCAGTTATCATTGTCTGCTAACCCTCTATGGACACACCTGCTAAGGGATCATCCAGGAACTTCTGCTTCTAGGAGCGGGGTCCAAAAGTACCTATGGACCTCACATACGGTACACAAGGAGGAATTCAGCATGAAGATTCAATTAAAATATATTTCAGGTTTTCATACTTTGTGTCTGCTGCTTTTGGATACAACTTGAGCATAACGTGTAAGAATGCGTTTAGATTCCATACTGTTGGGTTAAAACCATTTCTTCAAAGTATTCTTGTATCATCATGGTATATTCTACTGATAATATAGCCTAATTTGGAAAGAGTGTTATCTCTCTAATTCCACTAGAAGTGCACTGGTGAAGAAAACTTCCATTAAGCATCAAAGGCCCTCCCAATTTAGTTTTAAGTAATTATTCCAAATTCTACCACACATGTGTGTTTTACCAAATAACATTATTACATGTAAAAAGAGCCCAGGTGCGATCTAATTCCAATATATCCTATCTCACAACCAATTGGTGTGGATAATTTCCTTCGCGTGTCCAGTTGATCTCGCCCAGAAGGGTAATAGGATTGAAATGGATATCAAAATCCTGTTTCCGTACATGTACCTCATGGAGCCAATTAAAGTTGGAGAAACACTTTTTTGCTGCAGAGTTTTATTCAACGTTGTTGATGTCATTAAACCTTTTTGGAAGTATGATCCACAATCCAATCGTGGGATGATGGGAGAATTTCACATGTTTTATAAAACCAAGGGTCACGCTTACATCATTTTGATCATTGATGGCGTTTCAGCACGCCCCTTTAGCTGTCATACTGTGGCCTCTCCATCTCATGTCGATGTCAGGCACGCGACTTGCAGGTGTATCTTGCTTCGATTAATAGGCAGGTCAAAGCTCTTTTTTTCAAGTATAGGGGTGTTAATCCAGTTTTAAATACCAACTAAATCAAACTTGGACTCATCCGTTGGCATCACGATCTATTCTAGTTGTTTCACCACAATAAACAAGGAATTATTTCTTAAATATCAACAATATAATTTGTAGGAGAGCCATTGGCGATATCTGGAAACTGGACAAATATTCCCCTTAATAAAATAATTTTTCGAGAAATTATATTTCAAAATAATTGCAGGCACCGTTCATAAAGAATACCCAAAGAAATTAGGCCAACATGTACACCAGAAGCACATTTTCATGCTTCCACTCTCAAAGAGCGGGAGTCATTCAGGGCTGGGGAGTCAGGGGTAGAATTTCGACGCGAATCCGGGAATCGACTCGCGCAAGGACTCGCCTGAAATGCAACTTGCGCGAATCCAGTTGGATTCGCGCAAGCAAAGCTTAGCTTAATCAGCGTGTTGTTCATTCAAAGAGATTTATTAGATATTTCACGAAGATTCAAGTCAAATAGCTGACCTGTAATCAGAAAACTCCCGAGATATCCTTTTATCTCGCTGCAAAACGGACAATGGCGGTCTTCTATGTTTTGATGACGTAATGCGCTAACTAACCCTCGGAAACCTTTGCTAGATTATTTTTTGGGAGCCTCGAATACTTTCTGTAATGGTTCCCGACTGGTGCCAAATGACTCAAGCGTATTCTCCTTCGCTCGGCTGTTGGTGCAAAGCCACCTACGTTAAACCCAACAGGCGAAAACAGCCTATATGAAGGAATTGAATCCGGCTAACACGTGGTCCTCGCAGGGAATTACACGAGAGTGAAAATGAAACCTGGGACATTTGGATATCAATTCGCAGATGAATTTGATTCGGATTCGTTCATAATTAGATTGATAAACAATTTTCCCCTAAGACAGCACATCGGGCAAAGTAGAATCAAGCGGTAAGGAAATTTGTGAAAATAAAAATGGATCGTTTCTTCAGAGACATTGCCTGCATGAGACCTGTCATGAACAACAACAACGCGGTCTACCACTTTGCGTTGAGAAGACGCATTTCTTCAGAAGTCAGTTTATTTGAGGTCAAGATTTTAACTTTAACGGCACTGCACTTCTTGTTTATGTCTGCGACTCTTGAATTTTTGTTGGTAATTTTCATCTTTCACTGTAAAAACCATCATGGTATGAAATGAAAATATGTGGGACAAAAATATCAGGAATTTCCTTATTTTTTTTTTAATGTTGCTGCGTACCGGTATCTGATATAAATCCATGCCAAACTGTTATGCCTAGTCTTTATATAAAGGTTCATTAATAATAATTGTTTTACTGCTTGCCAGGAAATGAGGCAGGTGGCTAGATTTTATTTTTTATTTATTTATTATTTTTTTTTTTTTTGCAATGCAGACAATCCCAATTGTTTTGTTTTTTTGCAATACAAAGATACGAAGGAAATAAGATTCAGACTATATATACTTACCACTTAGCAAAACGTTTAGGTTGAATACTGCTGATCAATGGAGATAACCAATCACTCGCCTGAACTAATTTAAGGGTGTGCTATTTTAGGTATGCTAACTACCCTCCTAAGAATAAATGAATAATTTAAAAGTGATTTCAATCAATTTCCCATTGAGAAGTTTACATCTAGTTGCACAGTGACCAGCACTGATGGAAGTGGCAGCTGGTCAAGAAATGCTGGGTGCGAGAAATTTGAATTCTCACAAACTGTGCTACTGGGAATCCAAAGTCCGCAAATTTGGATTCTCGCAAACTAAGCCATTGAGGATTCTCGCAAAATTTTGCGAAATTCTACCCCTGGGAGTAATACTTTTTCTGTGTAGGGTAATATGCTGATACAGGATATTTAACTTGCACATACATTTTACATCAACTACTGGTTACTGTACTTGTATAGCATGTTAACACCTAAATTTTTCTCTTTTTTTTCTATTTGATGAACTATGTGCTTCGTTTTCTGAAGCTTTCCCTTATCCCAACTTTTTACAATTCACTTGGCCTTGGCAAGCCTTGGTTTACGAAGTCTTGACACTACTTTAGTAGAATTAAAATGCATATTTCTTTTTATTCATGGAGAGGTTTTCCTTCAGATTTAATTTTTTTTAATTTTTACAATAAACAAATAAGGTTGTCGTTGCCAGCAAGGACGTTCACATTTCAAATTGAACGTAATGAATCCGACACCAGTCATAATCACATCTCATTTTACTGCACATAATCCAATTTAGTCTGCAATCTTGTCACATACAAACAGACCAGGTTGGATCAGCCCTGTTTTATATCAGATTTTCTGCATTCCTTTCCAATAGAAGGGCCTGTTATTGCTCCCCACAACTTGTCTCACAGATCAGCTACTGGTATATCATGTTCACGGCAGTCTTGTTGAATTTGTACAATGTTGCAATGGCAACTAAAACATTATTATGACATACATGTAGATGCAAAGTCCATTGTGTTCATGAAGATTTTATTAATCCCGTCGTTACATTAGTGGCGATTGGTCCTGTTAACATTGTTACAGATATGACTGTCACTACTTAAAATATAACGTCTGATATTTGGATATTTCCCCATTGTTGATAGACATCTGTGTGAAGCTGTTATTTGTACATGTAGATAGATACCCAGGGTACAGAATTGATGGAACTTTCTATTACTGTGTTTTTGGTGGACTACATTTCTGGCGCCTGGGACTAAATCACTCAATCCATGTATTTGAATTGCCTGACCGAGTGCAAACATTTTGATCATATGACTTGTCAACATTTGTACATTATTTCATCAACTTCAGGTCATGTGACTCCAATGTTTTTTGTTGATGGGTAGTTTTGTATATATATTCATTACAGTTTGTGAATATTGCTGTATTTGTTTTCCAACAGGTGTCTCTCTCCAAGCTACATTATCTCCCTTTAACCTAGTTTCTCCTGGTATGTGACCTGGGAGAGCTGTTATTTCCATGGTCATTCTACTTGTGGATGTACATATTAATGAGTCTGCTTAAACATTGAACATTGTCACTGAACAACCTGCCCACCCCTCAGTTTGCGAAATGAAGTGTTTGCTAGAGTAAATTTCCTTCGGTTTTCAGATATGTAGACAATGCCATTAGTCAGAGATAGGGGTGTGCAGGTTTGTTTTAGCATCATCATGCGCTCCAAGCCCATCTTTATCTCAGTTCCATGTACATTGACCTCCCATGTACCAGTCAGATCATTACTGTATTAAACTAAAGCAAACTTAAATCCACCGTCTTTTGTGTTTGATATGCTTAGAGCACCATGAATCAGCATGGTACAAGAATACTATTTGGGGCAATGGATTTCTGCATGCAAAAGTTGTCGGCATAAAAAACAATGAAATGGACCAGAACTGCAAAAAAAAAAATTCAGACCTCTATCACTAGCAGGAATAGGCCTACACGCGTAAGTTTACCCATCGGTTATTCATTGTGTCCAGACCAGTGACAATAGCAGGCCCGTAGCCAGGGAGGTTATTTTGGGTTCGGGAAAACCCCCCCTTTCGGAAGTATTATATATTTTTCTCATATAAATGCCCTTTTCAAACTGAAGCGAACCCCCTATTTGCCCTTTTTCCCATACATGGAACCCCCTGATGTGCCCTTTCGGAGTGAAGACGAACCACCCCTCAGTAAACACTGTCTCCGATGATGTAGGACATTAGTACCTCGTGACGCACTGTTAGGAATCCATATCGGCATCCAATAAAAGTTTAAAGCATAATATCTCGCCGAAACTCTGAACAGTGCATGTCAGCTGTATGACTTCCGTTACTATGGATATCAGCTCGAGAAGAAAAACCAGAAGGAACACCTCAAATTAGAAGATCCCCTTCGTTAGTAGAATCAAGGGAAAATCCATTTCATTTGTGTATATATTTTATCTCCAGATAAGAAAGAAATAAGAAGATTATGAGAGCGAGAAGACGTCATGTGCCCCATGTGTGGCGGATCACGGTTTACACTGGATAGCTGTAAAATCCTTAACCAATATGCGCGAGGTACTATGACTTCGATGGAATAGACCGAGCAATCGTGAATGAATATGAAATCCCCATACAATGTATGGGGATTTCATACCCCCCCCCCACGATAATATACCCCTGCATCGATTCACGTGACTGCAAATGTTGAAAGAAATATTAGTGTCCTCCCACTACCAGAATATGCTGATACCAGAGTAAACTTTGCAGGACCCTGTATGACTAACAAGATCTCTTCCTGTGGACACAAAATATATTAAAGCGGCTAATGCTCGAATTTCATAGGCCAAAATCAACATAATCTCTGCCATTTTACTCAAGGGCCGAAGTGCTGCCACCCGTTTTAAGGAAAAAGCCTGTCTCAGGAAAACGTGTTCTCAAGACAGTATGTTACAGCATAGGCTAACACAGCTAGGCAGCAGGCAGACCGGGCTCTGCTCACTGAAGTGGAATGACATCGGACACATTGTCTAGTGCTCAACTAAGGCTTCCACAAGCTGTTCATTGGACTGGAACAGAAGATCTACCTATTCAACCATTGCTTAACTCAGGCCATGATTTACGAAAGTTTACTCTTCTGATCTCCGGGGGTATTTCCACAACAATTTACAATCAGAAAATATTAAAGGTCAACCCAAACGATCTGAGGTCAAAAATAGTCCATTTGATTCCCAAATCGTAAACCTGCTTCAATTCATGCCATTAATCTCCGATTAACCCGAATTCACCCGAATTCAACTGCTACGCTGTAGCGGTCCTCGAATGATGTGTTTCTGTCAAAATGTGCCGAGCAAATTATACGAGTACTTGCTCGGGCCCTCTTTCCACACCCTCGTATTGCGTACAAATTTCGTCCAATTTGCAGCGATTTTCTCATCTTTAGGCCACAAATGAATACTAACACCGTCATCTGTAGTAAAACTGCAACCTTCCACTACACAACATCGCGGCATATTTAACAAATGATGCCCCGAGCAGCTACTTATGACTGTGGTATACGGCTTTAACATAGAGAATACAAAACGGATGTCCCTCCGTGACGTCACAGCTGGAATTGACAGGAGAGCGATTTTCACCTTTCAAACGGCAATCTCGCCAACCAGACGGCACAAAACTATGAAAAAAATATCATTTTCAGAATCGAAAATTAAACATTTATAAACAATGTTTCTATTTGTTACCAAATCAAACCTGCTTCAATTCATGCCATTAATCTCCGTCAGGAAGATGATACAACCGTAGAAAACGGAAGTTAAAACTAAAAGTTATCTCCCCTAGGAGAGAGTTGTCCGCCCCTAGGAGAGCTCTCCCATCCATCCCAGTGGAGTTACTATAAAGGCTCTGCCCAAATCATTCTAGTCCTCTTTTCTCTGTTGTACTCGACCAGTACACATCAAGGAAGTGTTTATTCAATTACAACCTGTGTGGTTGTTGTTGTAACTGCCGGTGTATCCTTTATCAGTGATTGACTTGTGTTGCTTTCTTGTCGGAAATTCTTACATTAGTTATGTCTGAGGTTCCGATTTCTAATGCATGTAGTACGTGTGGGCAAGTGTTGTCCCGTTTGGACACCCACACGGTTTGTTTTGCTTGCAAAGAGTTGTGTTATCGGCAGTCTACTTGCGCCGAATGTTTGTTATGGGACCCGTCGACTTGGAGGAATTATGCCCAGGCTCGACGGGCTTATCTTTTGCATGCGTCTGACGACCCGTCTCTTTCGGAAGTCGACAGACGCCTGTTGGAAATTGCTCTTGTAAATGACATGAAAACTAACGAAGTTATCGTTGGTATAGGTTTGGATGTCTCTCATAGTTTTAGAAGGCCGGTTTCACCGGCATCTGTGATTGTCCCGCCGAGATGGGACGGTCATACAGCTAGGTAAATCTCAGCTCCTAGACAGTTTGTCTTGTACAGGTATTGCATGGTCTGGAGTCGCTGCCAAACCGGTTCCATTGTCTGGTTCAACAAAGGCCTCTGGACCCAGGTCGACTTTGCCTGAGCGGCCCATTGTTCTCGTCGGACAAAAGAATGCAGTGGGGTCGCATGTTAACTCGACTTCTCCTTTGTCAATTGGTTTATCCCATACCGTTACTTCCAAACGAAATAAACATCGTTGTGTGTCAGTTTCTCCATTGCGGGTTAAATCTAAACACAGTTTATCTAAATCCGTTTCTCGTTCTATGGTGGGTCGTTCGGACCTGCCTTTGAGTGTTCAAATTGCCGACTTTCGATCTCCGGCTATTGCGTATGTTGATTCATCACATCGTCGGTCCCATGCTTCTACACGACGCTCACGTACACCACAAGGCCGTTCACGTTCTCGTTCCCCGGTTCGGTGTGTTTGTTTCTCCGCGACATTCTGTTGCGCCGCCTCGTCCTTTGTATTCACATGTACGTCGTTCTCATTCGCCTGTGCGACGATCTCGTTCTCCTGTTCGTGGTTCTCGTCCACTGGGTGGTTCTAGTACTATGTTTGCTACCTAAGTCTTAAACCTGCTTTAATTAATGCCTTTAATCCCTTATTAAATGCACAATCAAACGTAGAAAACGGAAGTTTAAAAGAAAAAGTTAACTCCCCTAGGAGAGAGTTGTCCGCCCCTAGGAGAGCTCTTCACTCAATTCCAGCGTGGCCACTATAAAGGCGACTGTAGCCTTATTCTCATCCTCTTTCTCTTGTTTGCTCGAGCAGTGCACATCTAGGGAAGTATTCAGAGGCAATCTTACAACATTGGTTGTTGTTGTCTCGCTGGTGTAATATCCTTTATCAAGTCTTGTTTTTGTTATTCATTCGGAACTTACTGTATTATTATGTCTGAAGTTCCGACTGGTATTCCTTGTCGTACGTGCGGGAAAAATTTATCCCCTTTAGACGCTCATACGGCTTGTTTGTCTTGTAAACATTTATGTTACCTGGCGTCCACGTGCGCGGAATGTGTATTATGGAATCCGGCGGCCTGGAAGAATTATGCCCAGGCCCGTCGGGCTTTTCTGTTACATGCTTGTGATGACCCGTCTTTGTCGGAGATCGACAGACGGGTCTTAGAAATTTTCTTTGGTCAATGATATGAAGTAAAGTTCTTGACCGAGCTGGTCAAGACCCAGAGTCTCCCGTGTCAGTTTGTATACCACCATGCGGTACCGTCCTACACGATGATAATTCCAGGTTGCTAGACAGTTTGACCCGGTCCGGAGTTTCATTGTCTAGGGTCGATCCAAATCCAGTTCCTTTGTTACGCTTAACAAAGGCCAGGTCGGTCAAGCCTGGCCAGTCTATTGTTCCCGTCGAACAAAAGGAACCTTCACCCCAGGTTATTTCTCCTTTACCTATCGGTTCACCACATGTATCTTCTTGAAGGAAGAAAACAAATAAACGGTTAAATCTACATAGTTTATTTAATTCCGTTCCCGATCTATTTGTTGGGGCGAATGTTGGACTTCTTTGAGTCGGACGTATTTAGTATTTTCCGACGTACGTCGCTAAATATTGGTTTTTGGCGGAGATTTTAAATTCTCTTGAAATGATCGTCTGACGATGTTATTCTAGAAGTCATTATGAAATTCTCATGTGTAACTAATGACACAGTCCCCCGGGAAATACGTCGCAAACTTTGTGTTGCGACCCGGTGTGTTTATTGTGGGCTTTTATTGGCTCCCAACATTCCGCGGTCGGTATGTGAGCCTATTGTGTTGTACTCTGAACGAACAGGTTTTTGTTTCGTCATGATTTTATCCATTAAATTGTTGTATAAATCCTTACCAAGAGTGTGAGTACGACCCTGGTTTGACGCGGGAGGTTCGTTTTTTCCCTGCCGGGGAAATACGATTCTTTATAAGCCGTCCGTCATTGTTCCATGTGGTTATTGTTGTTTCGGACTTTGGTAGTTCGTTACTTTCATGCATTCAATTCTTTGGTCCTGCCAAGAAGGTAATCTCTTGTTATATCAACTATTATTATGTAATTTTGATATCCTGTCTTCAAGAGAGAACTTATGGGGTTTTATTCTACCTCTCATGTTTATGTGTTTGTTGTTTTTGTGTACGTAACCACAACTCAACTCTTTATAAACGATGCTATAATAATAACGTAATGGATATTACGGGACTTCAATGCTACGACTGTTTGTTGTATTTTATTGAGCGTCTTTGCTGATCTCTTTGTGATTAGGGTGCGATCTACAAAGGGATCTCGTGTTGGTTATCGTGAGTATATAATCCGATTACCCACTGTTTATTATGAAACTGTATTATGCCTTGGTATACAAATTTGTTTTATACATGTGATTTGTTTGTTTCTCACCAAACTGGTTCCATCTGTATACTGTATTTTGCGTATAATTCAGATGGAGTTATGCACTAATTTTAATTTCTTCACTATGAGAAAATTTTAAAATTACTAGCGTGGTGGGATTGTTTGTTGACCGGCCAAGGATACAAGCCTATTGACACGTAAGTCGTGAAGTCTTCTATGCTTTCTTTCTACCAAGTATCTGGGACGAGTATATTCGTCCCAGCATGTGTATTACCGGTACAGTTTACTAGAGCATCAAACTGCTTTTTAGTATTGTTCTTGCTGTTGTTCCTCTTCTCGACAATTTGTTCGTGTTAGGTCATTTCAATTTGTAAATTTTGAATAACCTCACTTTCCTGCCGGCGAGAGACTTTAAATGTTTTTCCTCTCTTTGTTCTCAGCGCCGTCTTCTGCACTCAACTCCCTAAAATGCTGGTTGGATGGAAGACGATTGTGGACTGAGAGTGGTGTGACTTGGCGATCACTAGGCCCGGACCAGTTCGGCCTCACCCGGTCTTAGGAACAGCCAAGATAAATAAGCCTTACCAAGTAGACCGTATATCCCGGGTGGTTGAGGTTCTCTCTTGGTATAGACGGCTTCCCGAGTAGACCAATAATCTGTATGCTGAGGTACTCTCTCGGGCGGAAACTAATAATTTCCACACCACAAGCACAGCTACATGGCTGTGAACAATCTAAGATAAGTACATCAGTATCTTATTCACATGTTTAACCTTTTTATGTTGATGACCAAGGTTTCATTTGTTGATTATAGATTGTTTCAAAAAAGTTGATTTCCTGGAAAAACTTCCTTGATCTGGATGTCGGTTGTGTCACTATTTGGTTATTAATAGTAACATTGTTGTAAATGTTTAATATCCTCTCCATATGAAACTCCGGACGGAATTTCACATACAGGAGACAGATTACATCGGGAGAGGTCATAATGTAACCATGTTCACTGACACGTTACTCATGTTCACTGACACAAAGATCCATTAATCTCATTTATCTCATTGAGCTTACATTTGGTGATTAACGCTACAGACATTTAATATGTTCATCTCTTTTAAGAGAAGGAAATTTATTACAATCGACTACGGGGTTACTGTTTGCAACGCCGTTTCTGTTACGTCGTGTACTTTTATAAGTTTGTATTCTGCTCCGTTATGAGCATGTATATTCATTAAGTTATTGTGAATGGGAAATCTCTACGTTGTTTATCATACACAACGTTTTTCACGCTTTTTTCACATTACGCTTTACACCGTTATGTGTCTCTCCTACACCTGTGCGTCGTCCTATTTCATCGGTTAGACGTTTCCAGTACGCCATAACGCCGTTGTTACGTCATTTTCTTCATCTGCTAGATGCATATTTTATGTCCATTCATCGGCACTTCCTTTGATTCTCCATCGTCGGTCGTCGGCGGAGGGGAAGTCCGTTCGTTTGGCGTCAATCTTCCACTGGTATCAATTCCCCTCGGGTTTTTCACATTGTGATTTACTTAGCTTCGTCGTTACTCTACGAAGAGAATTCTGTTCAGACCTTGTTGTTTCCAGTCTGGAGTTCAGAATATCAAAATTTGTATTCAAATCAACAGTATTTGGTCTAATTCTGTTATATGGTATAGGTCTTTGGATTATGGACGTGGTTTTTCTCTGAGGACGACGGCGGGATTGTGAGTGGCTGACTAGTCATCTTTAATTGAATTCAGCAGTGTTGTATTAACACAGATTCATGTTGATTTTACACACAAACGTTATGTTGAGATCCATTTACCTTAGGATTGTGCTTAAGCGACACAACGTTTTTTGTGATGTACTTGGGAGACAGTTTTTCCGACTTTCTCCTTTAAGTTCCTTATTTCTGTATAGACCGTTACACCAATGATTAGACTTTGACATTATGGTTCTGTCATTCATCCTTAGGGTTGTTGGTTATATGTGGGACCTTACTCACTGAGTTCGTTGTTCGGGTTCGGTCTCTACAGCGGATTATTTGTCCTGGTGCCGAGGTCGTGATACCATTCCCGACTCTATTTCCCTCGTAATTGACTTCCTCCTTCAACTTCACCGGGATAGGAAGTCTCAGTTGAGCACCAGGGGAGGCTATCGTCTGCTCTGGCTTGGGGTTACGTTTTACTTACCAACATTAGCCTTATTGATAATGTCTCTGAGCTTATTCGCGCCGTAGCATTACAGTCGCGTTGTACTCGCCAATTGTTACCGGAACGGGATATCGGGTGGCGGCGTTTCTTTAGCGTCCAGAGTGTCTGAACTTCATGTTCTTGAAAGATCTTCTATTTCCTGGAGGACGATCTTCGGTTGTGTCCTGTTCAAACCATCCGCCACTATCTTACTCGTTCCGGTTCCGTTCACGGTTCTCGACTACGGTTATGTCCCTTCCCCTGTCAGCAAGGCTTCATATTTAAATAAGCCGTGTAGTTGTTTAAGACCATAAATTAGTCTTTCCAATGGGCAGAAGGTAGATATTCCATTGACGCCCCCACTTTTGTTTTTTGCTTCTTCTATGTGGCCATCACTACACATGGCCTTTATGGAAGAACTTGTCCCTCCATGACATTGTCCAGTCTTGTGTCTGGACAGCAAACTCCACGTTCACAAATTTCTATCTGTATGATATGTCAGTGCAGTCAGATAGTGTGGCCACGCTTGGGCCACTAAAGGCTGCCCAGCACGTGGTTAGTTTCTTTCAAGAAAAGAGGAGGGGGCGAAATTTGTCACCATTGCAGCAAGGCGGCCATCTTGCTTTTCATCATGATCGTCTTGAAGGAAGGAATAAGTCTGATAGACGACCATGGACTCTCTAATCATCAATCTAAAATGTCTGACGCTTTGAGAGTTTAGCTTTTCCTTAAACTACGGTTTTACTTGTGTCTTTCAGCTTGAACTGACTACCTTCTGGATGATCTCAGCTGTGTTTCCTACGCTCAACTCACAAGACAAGTTGGTCGTAAGTCGTTGGTGGACTGAGTATGACGTGGCTTGCCGCCCTCTAAGACCAAGAAGACCTAACAACCCGAGTGGGAGAGGATTCTGATTTCTTGGTAGAGTTTGACATATCGCACCACGAGCACAGCTACATGGATGGAGGCACTCAAGAATAAGTATATTTTGTATCATATTCATGATTTGCCCTTTTCGATTCCTAACCAGGGTTTTTCTTGTTGCTTGTCTCAAGTTATTCCCTTATCTGTGTCATCCCAGCTACTTGGGTAGACACTCAGAAGATAGGTTAGATTAGTATCTTCCATTACTACTCCATGGTTACCCTCTGCGTTACCGGCCAGGTTTCTTTTGTTGAGATTTATGAAAGAGCCTGCCCCTCCTTGACATTGTCCAGTCTTGGGTCTGGACGGCGAACTCCACGTTCTCCTTTTTCTGTCTGAGAGATGTCAGTCCAGTCAGATAGGATGACCACGCTTGGGCCGTTCATGGCTGCCCAGCACGTGGTCAACTAAATTCCAAAAAGGGGGGGGGGGGCGGCAGTATGAATCATCACAGCAAATCTGCATTAATTGCTGTATCATCTCATCACATTCATATTATTGGTCCACAATTGATTGATCTCATATTGAAGGAAGAAATAAGTCAGATGGACGACCTTGGATCCTCTAAAGAGATGTCAGACACTGTATCATCACCCTAAGATGTATGTATCCATGGTGAGTGTGATCTTTACCTTAACTGCGGTTTTTGATTGTGTCCTTCAGGTTGAATCTGACGTCCTTCTCAATGATCTCAGCGCCGTCTTCTGCACTCAACTCCCTAGAATGCTGGTTGGATGGAAGACGATTGTGGACTGAGAATGGTGTGACTTGGCGATCACTAGGCCCGGACCAGATTCTGTCTCACCCGGTCTTAGGAACAGCCAAGATAAATAAGCCTTACCAAGTAGACTGTATATCCCGGGTGGTTGAAGTTCTCTCTTGGTATAGACGGCTTCCCGAGTAGACCAATAATCTGTACGCTGAGGTACTCTCTCGGGGGGAAACTAATAATTTCCACACCACAAACACAGCTACATGGCTGTGAACAATCAAAGATAAGTACATCAGTATCTTATTCACATGTTTAACCTTTTATGTTGATGACCAAGGTTTCATTTGTTGATTATGGATTGTTCATGCTATGCCCATGTTTCTGTGTCATTCCAGCGGTCACTTAGCCTACTTTGATATACTACAAGACCGAGGTTCCCACCTCCGTATGTTGGTACTAAGGCATTAATTAAAGCAGGTTTAAGACTTAGGTAGCAAACATCAAACATTTATAAACAATGTTTCTGTTTGTAACTAAGTCAAACCTGCTTTAATTTAATGTGCCCACCCTTCCGTCCCCTCGTACCGCGGCCTTGTTTCACTACTGGTCTCGGTTTGAGAAAGAGGATGAGAATAAGGCTACAGTCGCCTTTATAGTGGCCACGCTGGAATTGAGTGAAGAGCTCTCCTAGGGGCGGACAACTCTCTCCTAGGGGAGTTAACTTTTTCTTTTAAACTTCCGTTTTCTACGTTTGATTGTGCATTTAATAAGGGATTAAAGGCATTAATTAAAGCAGGTTTGACTTAGTTACAAACAGAAACATTGTTTATAAATGTTTGATTTTTCGGCCTTCCCATTCTCCGGTACGCCGTTCTCGTACTTCGACTCGACGTTCTCCTACACCCCCACGCCGTTTGCCACGTCTTTCGGCCTTACCTTTTCTAGGTCATCACGTTCGTCAGTCGCAGACTCCGTTCTTTGATCAAGCGGTTGTCGTGGGTGGTTGGGTGGGTTCAGGTTCCTGTTGCTTCAATGCATTTTGCTGAGAAGCAACAGGAACTTGATAATGTGATGTCTAGCACTGTAATATCACTTGTCTTTATTGCACCATGTAAGCATCCTGTCTGTGTCTTGTGCGCTGTCCTCAGTGTTTTATAGGGTGGATGGAGGGTGTCTAGTTCCATGCTGCTTCAAAGATCTCTTCTTTGAAGTAGCAGGAACACAACTGGGCTGGGTGGTGCTTAGTTGGTTCGTCGTGATATAGCTGAAATATTGTTGAAAGCGACGTTAAATTCTATTCACTCACTCACTCACTCAAGCGGTTGTCCACGTTTTGTCAACTTCTCGCCGAAGTCATACCACTCGTTCACCCATTCCGGTTTCGTCGAGTTCATCTGATGATTCCTCTTCTTCAGTGAAAAGTTCGGAACATACGTCAATGATGGATTTTCGGATAAATTGGATGCGCTTTTAGCGTTGGTGCCGGAGATGCTGTCTGCTTCGAATGATGGTCCTTCTCGTATTAAATGTCAGACAAAAGAATGCTTCCTCGCCGTATGTTATCTCACCTATGTCATTTTTGTCAATGGTTCGATGGCGATTAAATAAGTAATATTTCGGGGATAGTTTTGTTTCACATTTCTATCTTCTTTCAAAATTTTGTCTGGGCAAATTTTGGATTCGTTTAGACCTCACACGGTTTGTTTTTCCATCAGCCATGTGTTTAATGTCTTCGGACGTACGTCGCTAAATTAATTTGCTCTTGTCGGAGATTTTCAAATTTTATATATCTTGAAATGATTGCCCGACGATATTTTCTAAAAGTCAATATGAATCTCATGCTGGACTAATAACACAGTCCTGCGTGATGGTAGACAATGTGTATTCAATATCGCGTCTCCACACGAACATTGAGTTCGACCCGCTGTGTTTGATGTGGGTTTTTACGGGCTCTCGTGACCTCGTTTTGTTATTGCTCAATTTTGGGACAGATTTGTATTTAGTCCCCGGCATTTCTGTAAGTCTGCCTTTCAGTGCTGAGCTTGTAAGGCCTATTGTGATCTCTACGATAAACGAACAGGTTTTTGTTTCGTTGATTCTCGAATTTTATGCATTGAGTTTTTGTGTAAATCTCAAGTAGGATTGTGAATAGTATCCTCGCCGGTCGCGGAGGTTTCCTTTTTCCCGCCGGGGAGATCTGATTCTTTATATGCAGTCCGTCAATTTTCATGTTGTTGTTGTAACTTCTGTTCGGACTTGCAGTTTTGGTAGTGTCACCTTCATGCATTCAATTCTTTGGTCCTACCAAGAAGGTAATCTCTTGTTATATCAAGTATTATTATGTTGATTTTGATATCCTGTTTTATCTGCCTCTCATGCTTACGTTGTTGTTGCATTTGTATTACGTAACCACAACTCAACCCTATTTACTACGACCCTTTGATGCATTTTAATGAGCTTCTTTACTAATCTCTTTATGTAATTAAGGGTGTGTCGAACAACAAAGAGATCACGTGTTTGTTTATCGTGAGTGAGTAAACCTATTCACCCACTCACTCTTGTTTATTGTGAAACTGTGCTATTCTTTGAAACACAAATTTCTGTTATTTACATTGTGATTTGTTTATGTTTCACACCAAGTTGGTCCCATCTGTATACTGTATTACGCTGATAATTCAGATTGAGTGGAGCATTAATTTTATTTCTTCTCTCTGAGAAAATTTAAAATTGTTAGCGTGAGGGTGAGTGTATTTCTCCGGGGAATCTGTTCGACGACACAGGGAATGATCATTGGTCCTCTCCGGGTCTGTTTGCCGGGCAAGGATCAAGCCTGAATGACACGCAAATTCATGATATCTCCTATGGTTTTTCTACCAAGTATGATTACCGGTACAGTCTACAAGAACATCAGACTGTTCCTTAGCAATGTTCTTACCGTTTCGTCTTCTTGACAACTTGTTCGTTCTAGGTCATTTCAAATTCTGAATTTGTTATTGACCTTACTTTTTCTGCCGGCGAGAGACTTTAAATGTATTTCCTCTCTTCGGGAATTTTAAATTCTTTGAGGATTCTTCTCGTTTACCTTGAAATCTCTTTGTTCTGGTGTCGGTGGTGTTACTACTTTTGGGTTATAAACCCAGTAACATTGTTTGTAAATGTGTAATATTCTCTCCATATAAAACTCCAGTACTGATTTTCATGTACAGGAGACAAATTACATCGGGAGATGTCATAATGTAACCATGTTCACTGACACAGTAATCATGTTCACTGACACAGAGATCCATAATGCCATTAGCTCATTGAGCTTATGTTTGTGATTAACGCTAGGAACCTTTAATGTGTTCATCTCTACTGCGTTTCTAATTTAAAAAAAAAAAAAAAAAAATTTTTTTATTACAATCGAGTTCGGGGTGACTGTTTGCAACGCCTTTCTCGTTTCGCACCTCAACGACGTTCCATTACGTCGTCTCGTTGTCCTCGCACACCTGTACGTCGTTTCTCGCGTTCTTTTATAAGCTTGTATCCTGCTCCATTATGAGTATGTATGTACATTATGTTGATGCGAATGGGGAAATCACGTCGTTTATCACACACAACGTTTCTCTCATATTTCACGTTACGTCATTCTGTTACACCTTGACGACATTTCATTACGACGTCATGTATTTCTCATACACTTGTACGTCGTTCTCGTTCATAGGTTAGACGTTCCGGTACGCCATAACGCGTTTCCTCGTTTGCGAGATGCATATTTTATATCTATCCATCCTCGTTTTCGGCACTTCCTTCGATTCTCCATCGTCGGTTGTCGGTGGGAGTGGAAATCCTTCCGTTTGGCGTCAACCTTTCCCTTGTATCAATTCCTCTCGGGGCTTTCACATCGTAGTTTACTTAGGTCATTACACTACGAAGAGAGTTTTGTTAAAGCCTTTTTGATTCCAGTATTGTGTTGAGAATAACAAAAATTGTGTTGGAATCAGTAGTATTTGGTCTTGAATTCAACACAGTTTTTTGTTGACTGATGTTTAACACAGAACCATGTTGTTTTCACACACAAACATGTTGTGTTGAAATCCACTTTACCATAGGATTGTGCGTAAACAACACAATGTTTTTCACGGTGTACTTGGGGGACAGTTTTCGACTTTCTCCATCAAGTACTTCATTCCCGTATAGACCGTTGCACCAGTTGGTTAGACTTAGACGTTATGGTTCTGTCATCAACTTAGGGTTTTTCATTTCTATGCGGGACCTTACTCACTACGTTCGTTTTTCGGGTTCGGTCACTGCAGCGGATTTATTTGTCCGGGTGCCAAGGACGTGATGCCGATCCCGATTGCCTCTATTTCCCTCGTAGCTGACTTCTTTCTTCACCTTCACCGTGATAAGACATGTGAGAAGTGTCCAATCAGCACCATTTAAGGGTATCGATCTGCTCTGGCTAGGGTGTTACGTCTTACCTCTGGTACCGACATTAGCCTTAACGATAATAGCTCTGCGCTTATTCGCGCCTTCGCATTACAGTCGCGCCGTACTCGCCAACTGTTACTGAAATGGGATATCTGTGTGGTTCTGTGTGCTTGGCTTCGTCCGCCCATTGAACCCTTACAGTCTGCCTCTCTAAAAGCTGTTTCCTACAAGGCTGCTTTTCTTGCGGCTTCTGCTTTGGCGTCTACAGTTTCTGAACTTCATGCTCTTGAGAGATCTAACATTATCTGGACGGCGGATTGGTCTCGCATTTCCTTTCGTCCTGTTCCGGAGTTCATCGCCAAAATGAGTCTGTTCGCTTAGGTTCGTGCGCTCAACGGTCGTACTCCATCCCTGCGTTATCAGACTTCGTACATGGGCTCGAAGACGACCTTTTGTTATGCCCTGTTCGAGCCATTCGCCACTATCTTACTCGTACCGATTCCGCTCGTGGCTCTCGGCGCCTGTTATTTCTGTCCCTTCGCCCGTCTGCAATGCATGACATTACGGAAAATACCATTGCCGCGTGGTTGCAGAAGACCATATAATGGTCTTATCAATTGGCCATTGACGCCCCCGCTACTGTCTACTGCTTCTTCTCCTGAGATTCGTGCCATTGCTACGTCATGGCCTTTATCGAAGAACTTGTCCCTCCATGACATTGTCCAGTCTTGTGCCTGGTCAGCAAACTCCACGTTCACAAATTTCTATCTGAGAGATATGTCAGTGCAATCAGATAGTGTGACCACGCTTGGGCCACTGGTGGCTACCCAGCACGTGGTAAGTAATTTCAAAAAAAGAGGGGGGGGGGCAAAATTGTCACCATCGCAGCAAGACAGCCATCTTGCTGTATCATCTCATCTCATCTCAGTCATATTATTATTCCATATACTACATGATCATCTAAGAAGGTAGAAATAAGTCAGCTGACCGGCCATGGACTCTCAAATCACCAATGAAGGCCTGACACTAGGATAAGTTTTACTCCTAACTGCAAATTTTGCTTGTGTCATTTCAGGTTGAGACTGACTCCCTTCTGGATGATCTCAGCTGGGTCACCTACGCTCAACTCACAAGATCAAGTAACAAGATCAAGTACAGGTGTCAAGTAACAAGATCAAGTACAGAGAGTTGACAATTGCGTAGAGCTGACTCAGGGAGCAAGCACGGTCATCTCCAACGCATCCTTCATCACTCCAAGTATGGTGAGTTGACCTGAGGCAGCTTGTAGACTGAGAGTGGTGTGGACTTGGCAACCCTCTAAGCTTCGGGCAGTTATACGCTCTCCCCGTTCTTAATGGTCTGACCAAGGATCTCCCTGTATGCACGGGCTTGCGGCTGATTCCCCCCCCCCACGACATACAGTGCCTTCCAAGGGGACCTTCTTGTAGCCTGGAGCCCGGGGTTTCCTTTCAACTTGGTAGGAATTGTGTACCACACCACGAGCACAGTTACATGGATGGAGACACTCAAGATAAGTACTAATGTATCAACTCCATGAATTACCCTTTCTGTCTCTGACCAGGGTTCAACTTGTTGAGTATTATTGTCTCATAATTATACCCATGTCTGTGTCATCCCAGGGATTACTGTTACCTGCTAGGGGAGTTACGACAAGTCCGAGGTTCCCACCTCCATATGTTGGTACTGTGGCATGAATTGAAGCAGGTTTACGATTTGGGAATCAAATATTAAACATTTATAAACAATGTTTCTATTTGTTACCAAATCAAACCTGCTTCAATTTGATTGTCCCTCCCTTCCTTCCCCTCATGCCGCGGCCTTGCACACTACAGGTCTCGGTTATTACAATGAGAAAGAGGACTAGAATGATTTGGGCAGAGCCTTGATAGTAACTCCACTGGGATGGATGGGAGAGCTCTCCTAGGGGCGGACAACTCTCTCCTAGGGGAGATAACTTTTAGTTTTAACTTCCGTTTTCTACGGTTGTATCATCTTCCTGACGGAGATTAATGGCATGAATTGAAGCAGGTTTGATTTGGTAACAAATAGAAACATTGTTTATAAATGTTTAATTTTCGATTCTGAAAATGATATTTTTTTCATAGTTTTGTGCCGTCTGGTTGGCGAGATTGCCGTTTGAAAGGTGAAAATCGCTCTCCTGTCAATTCCAGCTGTGACGTCACGGAGGGACAGCCGTTTTGTATTCTCTATGTTAAAGCCGTATACCACAGTCATAAGTAGCTGCTGATTTCTGGAGATTTTCGGAGTATCGGGGCATCATTTGTTAAATATGCCGCGATGTTGTGTAGTGGAAGGTTGCAGTTTTACTACAGATGACGGTGTTAGTATTCATTTGTGGCCTAAAGATGAGAAAATCGCTGCAAATTGGACGACATTTGTACGCAATACGAGGGTGTGGAAAGAGGGCCCGAGCAAGTACTCGTATAATTTGCTCGGCACATTTTGACAGAAACACATCATTCGAGGACCGCTACAGCGTAGCAGTTGAATTCGGGTACAAACCAAAACTAAAGAGAACAGCTATTCCAACTATCAAACCTAAGAACAATCAGATTGTGACGGCAAAGAAATCGGACAAGGAGAATCTACCATGGACATCGGCTGAACGAACCTTGCCTGCAAGCGAGGCCTCGGGCAGGGAGACGGCTGTACATGCCCTGCTTGCTCTCGCGCCCCGGATGAACGCACAGAATGCTATCCATGATGTGGCATTTGTTGCTTGCGCACCTACAAGTTAGACTGGATGAGTCTCTATTTCATATATACTATTTAATAATAATAAAATGATCTTTCATATATACGTGTATTACGCAATGTGCCTGTTGTTGTTGATGTCTCGTGGTTGTGTTTATATTGAATGGCTCTGAGCATATTGATGCGATGAGAGAAAGTTTTCGGAGAGAACGTATTTCGACATTGTGCGATGCGACTCAGACGTACACCAGTACATCTCGGTCTTCGACTTGGAGGTACTTGAAATGAGTGTACTAAAAATAGATCACCAGCTAGCGTGCTATAAAAGGGAAGCGGCCTGGCCGTTTCATCAGACACTCTGTCAGCCACCAAGATGTTCACTTGTACTACGTGCTTGAAATCATTCACTCGTCCGCACGACTTGCACCGCTATGAGGCTACCCAGCATGACGGAACCGCCCGGTAGGTCCTATAGCTGTACGAGGTGTGGGAAAATATTTAGTCGCCTGGACAGTCTATGGTGTCACGAACGGACAGTGCATGGGGCACCCAAGCATCTATGCGAGGAATGTGGTCGGCTTTTCAAACTGATCAGTCAGTTGCTGCGACACCAACGCACACGGCACCCTGTTCCGCAGCCACGTTTGCAGGTAGAGGAGCCCGTAGGTACCAGTATCGAGACAATGAGAACTCCCACCCATCGCACGAGGGCCGATGATGATGTAGCCCTAATTCAACAGTCAAATTCCGACGACAAGACCTTGGGCCAGATTTTGTACGGCGTGGAGAGCAAAGTACACTTCGCGGACGAATCCATAAATATTCCTAGCGATCTGTTACACGAAGACCATCCAGTGAGTGACATCTATCGGTGCCATTGGCCCATGATCCGGCAGTGTTTCCACCGTCATCGCCCTATTTAAGATATCTACAATTTCCGACTGACCGACCTCGCCCGTCTACGCATCTACGTGGAAGCCATCTTCAATGATCAAACTACGGCCTTCAAATTGAATCTGGCGTTTGGTTATGTGCTGCAGCATAAAGAGACAGTCCAAGTCCGATATTTTTACCCGAGTAGTAACATCCGGGTATTTGACCAACCGTTTACCATCATTAACCGGGCGTCGCTAGAGACGATGCTGGAGAAACTGGACACCGTTGATACCTTGGAATGGGTCCAACAACAACGCCCCAACACCAAGTGGACAGTGGAGAGGGTCACTAATGTTACGTTCTTCGTGGCTAAACTGAAGAATCACCTCGGATGAACGCGTCACCCGTGCACTGATGAATACCATAACATGCCGTACATACTCTATATGTCTACATGCTGATCGTTGACTTGAGCTCAGTAAAAACTTATACCTAATGTGATGATGTGTTAAATAATAAAACATGGTGTTTCATATTTCAAAGCATATTGCTTTGTTGCGAACATAATAAACCTACCCATGGCGGCTCCCCCAGCTTCCAAGGGTATGATGTAACATTGGGGATAATAAACTGTATGAACATTGCTGAACTTGTTGTTATTCAAGACAACCGCTATTCGATTGTATAATACAGAGGAACTTCGAGCTCCGATCCACGGGAGCTACCACCCCCACCACCACCGGGCGTTGACGAGCAGTGGTGGTGTTGGTGGTGGTGTGTGGTAGTGTATGTGTGGGCGTGTGTGTGTGTGATGGTATCATTGGTGTGTGGTGGTGTGTGTACATATAGAGATTAACTTGTGTCCCTCATCATTCCATATGTATTGGACGACTTGATGACGTCACCAATGATGTCACAGATGACAAGGAAATCACTCAAGTTGTGGTCTACACCATGTACTTTCGCTAAGTACTCGTACTGATGACATCACCGATGATGTCACAGCAAAGATATGGTATAATGCATGACAGATATGGATGGTCCATCTACACAACAAAAACATTCCTTCGCTGCCTCAAAATGCCCACTTTCGCTACTACTCGTACTGATGACGTCACCGATGACGTCACAGATGCTGTGGACAGCCCCCAAAATGACACCTCCCAGGACGCATTCGGACCAAGGATGGTCCATCTCTACCCCAAATACCTTCTTGTACTGCCCCAAAATGACCACTTTACTTACTACAACCAACTGCGCATGCGCAGATTAACGCGACTTGCACTTTAAAACACGCCATTCTGACTCTACCCCACACAAACTTCACTTTGACACCCTGCACGACCCATTCGGACCCATAGCGGTCCATTTCTACCCCAAGCACACCCCCACATACCACCAAAAACGCCTGCTTTCTATACTACAGCCAGACTGCGCATGCACAAAAAAACGGACGAAACACTAGTCCAATCATATACTCCCTCACATATGCTTCACATTGATACCTCATACAGCTCCATCGGCTCATTAGTGGCTCACCTAGATCCCAAAACGTCTATTTTCATACCCTTTGTCTATTGCGCATGCGCAGAATGGACTGACTGAAATACTTTTAGGTTTCCGGAACGCTCTACTTTCTTACGAATAAAATGATATAAAATATATGCATGTACCTTCTACCGTTTTCCTGTCCGTTTTGTCAGAATCGAACCAGTATTAAGCGAGCTATCAAGAAATAACCGACCGAGTTTCCGTTTTCATCAGTCGAATTCCGTTTCATCAGTCGATTATCTGATCCCGATGTTACAACGACAACAACGATGTTTGGATTTCTACTTTTATCCGAGAAGCCTTCAGTGCGCCTAAATGCAGAAAATCTGTACTGCTTTGTTTTTTAAGCGAAACTTTATACTTTATAACCCTCTATGTCGATAAAGCTATGCATAGTGCCAGTGGCTCCAGCGGTATTGACAAATTAGACCCATCAGCTTAATTTTGACGTTGCGATGTCGGCATCAAATACGCTTGTCAGAATTCCACCTCGGACTATTCCACGAAAAGACACCGGTTAGAAACTTAGTATTTGCCTCATTGTTGTCAGTACATTAAATTACCATGTACATGTATATCTATTCTGAATAAAGGGAGTAAGCCTGCAGGTATTCAATAAAAGCACACCATAAGTTTGCGAAGGGGGCGGGCGGTAATGATGTTACGTGATTAATTTGAGGTAATTTTCTCAACTCCAAATGGTAATGAACAACCTTCTGTATAACACTGAGAGCATTTCTTTCTTTTCATTTCACAATTTTGGACCAGCTAGTCACTAGTCATTGTCAAGAATGTGTTCAAAGATGTCAATGTCTTCTAAGAAATAAAACAGTTACACAAGCCTGAATTTAACAATGTATTGCTTTATGCCTTGAAGATACCTAGTTTTCCATACTGAAATAATTTTGCTGCCAGACAAAAAGTATTTTTCAAATGATCTGCTTGGTATCTGGACAAAATCACACTAACCTCTTCCACCCTCCCCAACACTGCCTAAAAGGAAAACCTGACCTAAAAAAACCCATGCAGCTTCGCAAAAAGATCGAGCCCTTTAGGGTGACACATCATTTGAGGTTGCACATCATTGGCAATGCACATATTTGAAAAGACAATACATAAAAATATGGTTTCTATATCAGTGATGTTGAGGTTGGATTAAAAGAAACTATATTATAAAACTTGAAATAAAGATTACATTTCTTTTTTCAAAGTAAGCATATACAGCGCATAGTTGGGGACAACTGACCGTGCAATTTGGACCACGGAACTTCTTGATTAACTTTGTGTCATGATAGGTGAATTATATAATCCCTTTTCTGACAGAGCTATTAACAATGTAATAGTTGCAGCAGAGGTATCATTTACAGTATGGAATGGGACACCAGCCTTGTGGGTGAACCCTCCCATTTGTATGCAAATACAAGAATATAATGACAAATGCTTTCAATCATACATGTGTAATGCTACATAATAATGTGCACTGGTAAAACTGGGACACCACAAACTCAGTCAGTTTTAATTAATATAATAAGTTAAATGTGTGGACACAAATATGGTTTATGTAAAAGCTTTAAGCTAAATCATATGATGTTGAATAAAATGATTTGATAGCAAAATTGAAGGGAATTTTGTCCTTCATTTAAGGCGACACGAAATTCAAAACTGATAGATGTTCAATACTGCGGGATTCTCCCGGCGGGTTATTTAATATTGTACTTCTGAAACAAAATAATGTCATCAAACTACATGTATTACTATAAGTAATTACTATAAAGTATATATTGTAGGTCATTTGTTGTGTGTGTGTATATACAATGTACACTACATCTCATACCTAATAGTAGGTTAGTTTCACATATAAGAGATATAAAATTTGAAATATGAGGGTATGGGGTCGGGCAATGCATTGAATAAGTGTAGAATGATGTAAGCTCCCAGAATATATGAGGGTATATGAGAGATAGAGGGTGTGGCTCTATGCCCCGGGGGTGCGGACATGCTCTCGTGGGTAGTGGATGGGTTGAATAAGTGTAGATGGCGGATGGGTTGAATAAGTGTATGATGATGTAAGCTACTTGAATACATGATGGTATGGGGTCAGGCGAAGCTTAGTTTAAGAGATATAGGGCGGGGTTCAGTACCCCAGGGGTGGGGATATGCTCCCTGGGGTAGTGGATGGGTTGAAAAGTGTAGCATGATCTAAGCTCTCCGAATATACAAGAGTATAGGGTCTGGCGAAGCTTAGTTTAAGAGATAGAGGGTGGGGCTCGGTGCCCCAGGGGTGGGGACATGCTCCCCGAGGGTAGTGGATAAGTTGAATAAGTGTAGCATGATCTAAGCTTCCAGACTATATATGGGTATGGGGTCGGGCGAAGCTTAGTTTAAGAGATAGAGGGTGGGGCTTGGTGCCCCAGGGGTGGGGACATGCTCCCCGAGGGTAGTGGATAAGTTCAATAAGTGTAGCATGATCTAAGCTCCCAGACTATATATGGGTATGGGGTCGGGCGAAGCTTAGTTTAAGAGATGGAGGGTGGGGCTCGGTGCCCCAGGGGTGGGGACATGCTCCCCGAGGGTAGTGGATGGGTTCAAAAAGTGTAACCAGATGTAAGCATTTGGAACAGATGACAGTTCAGGGGGTCGGGATGGTCTTAGTTCAGGAGACATAGTTGAAGCCGAGATACTGTGGACAGAAATTTTCTAAGTCCAAAACTTTAACATTTACTTGGTCCTGGGGTCCCAGGGGTGGGGACATGCTCCCCCAGGGTATTGGATGCGTTCAGTATGTGTAACCCGATGCAAGCATCTGAAATATGAGGGTTCGGCGGTCGGGCAGGCCTTAGGATCAAACTTTAACATTTACTTGGTCCTGAGGGGAAAACTTTAACATGTTTGGTCCTGCAGATAGACAGATAGACAGACAGATAGACAGACGGACATCATTGTGGCACCTATATCGAGCTTTCCGCAGCTAAAGCTACGGGCTCGATAAAAAACTATGGCTGCTACATGTACCTCATGTTAATTAAAGCACATGAGAACCATGACTGCTGATTATCCATTTGGGCCCCCAGTTTCTGGTTATGGGTTGAAAAATATCAAACATGTAGTATAAAAAAATGCAATCATCATCATCGAACCACGAAAGTTCATCAATGGCCAGCTGTTATCTCCTTTGCCATATACTTTAAAATAACCCAAGCTGTACATGTAATTAAAAAAAAATTGACAACTAAAAGTATGAAATTTTAACTGGCATACATTTTCACATTGTATAGTAAATCATTATGAAGCATTTTGATAGTATATAATATGCTCATAGTCCATGAACACTTTTTTTTGCAATTTTTTTTTTTTTTTTTACTAATCCTGGTAAACTTTAAAAAGAAACAGTTGGAACAATTACAAGCGTCTAGTCCGTCATTCATAATCCAGCCGTCGTCCATTAGAGAATATCCGCGTCCATAATCCAAAGACCTATTCCATTTCCATATAACAGTATTAGCACCAAATTCAAAAAGACAAAAGTATACATAAACATAGGCTTGTTTCCTGCAAGAGAAGCGGTCAACAGTTTTCAATGATGCCGGCAAGACATCATGATGTTCCAAAAATATCAAATCCGTATCGCTGATCAGTATTCTTAATCCATAATATTCGTTGTAAAGTCGTCATCTAAAGAATAATGTATCTCAGTCACGCTTTGATTGTGGCTGTTCATATGAGTACCATGAGGATATTGAAGTACATGGGTTCATACGGCCCCTAGCCCCGGGTTAAGCGGAATTAGACACAAGTTACGAAACGTAGCGCCATAGATCTTGCACGCTACGTTCGTTTTTTGCTATCAGCATGCGATATGTATCGCCAAATTTGAGAAACTTTGAGTGGAGGCGCTTGATGGAATAGCCCTGTTTTATAAGTTTCTGCAACAATGTTTTGTGACGTTGATTAAAGTCATCACATTTAACACAGGATCTAGCAAATGCTACTAAGCGAGATATGTATACGCCATATGCAGGTCCCACTGGAATATTACTATCCAGAAAGGGATAGTTTACGATGTCGAAATTGTAATCTTCTCTTTTGTCATCAAGTCAACGAGAGAGAATGCCCGCTTCATTTTTATAGAGATAGAGATCTAAATAAGATGTGCCTGTAGGGCTATCTGTGGTTTCCTTCAAATCCAGCGAAGGTGGATATATATCCTTCACTGCGTCATTTATATAGCGATTATCCACAGCGAGAAGATCGTCTATATGGCGTTTGGTGAATGAGAAGGAACGGGCTTTGAATGGATCGGTTTTTGAAAGCGCCTGCATATAGTCATATTCATAAGAGAACAGATACAGGTCAGCCAACAGGGGTGCACAATTAGTACCATTGGAATACCTATATGCTGCTGATATATTGTGTTGCCAAATTTCACATAGATATTTTTAATGAGAAATTCAAGCAACTCTATAAACAAAGAAGCATCCCATGAATGATATCTCTTGTATTTAGTCGAGCTAAAGAATGCTTTATGGCTTCCGACATTAATATATCTACGATCAGTTTTCCTGAACACAGATACTATTAATGAACTTATACGATCAATAAGGTCCTGATGAGGGATTGTAGTATAGAGAGTCGAGAAATCCCATGTGGATACATGTCTGTACGGTATGTGACCTCACCAGAAGACAAATACCTCTTTCCCTGAGAAACTTTTTGTGATTGTTAAATAAATCTTCCAGAGTAAATGCAGTTTGGGAGTAAGTAGATGTATTTGATGAAGATATATCTACACTCAATTCTTTAACCAGCACCTGGTAATAGTAATATTTACATATGAATATTATATTATTCGGAGCTTTGTCTGCTGGGACTATGACCCATGTTGCAAGTACATGTAGGTAAAGGTGAATATAGTTCTCACCATGTATTCCCCAGTAAACCTTTTCTTTCCTAAAAGTACACAACAATTGAAATAATAGTTCATTTTCTTTATTTAACTTGGACACCAGTGTGGAAGAGAACACACCTGTAGGTGACTAGCACCTAGCAATCCTCCATTAAAACCACACACAGACACACATGCACGCACATATTAACAATCATAACATACGTACACAAGGAAATGAATATTACTATAAAATATTATAAATACATGTATAATAGATAGAGTTTATTCAAGTCAAGTTTTAAGTCAATTGACTGACCAAACATATAGCCCATTTTGATCAAAATTGGCTCGACAGTTATTGTCCCTTGTATGCAGCTGTTTCAAAAATGAAATTCATTTAGGTGTCTTCAGTTCACTCTATATCAGAAACTTCTTAACCAATTTTCATTCAGTAAACAGTTTTAAGACCCTACTCTTTCATATTGTAAGTTAATACCTACTTTTCACTATTCTACTAGTGAATTTAACACAGAAAGTAATTGTATGCCCCCCCCCCCTTCCACTTTAATCCGATACTGCCCCGCCATTGTTCTGTTGTTTATTGGTTGGTGGAGGCCTAATTTCGATAATTATATAAATTCTGTTTCAGTCACTTTTTTTCCATGCCTCACACAATACATATTTCAAGTATCAACCAACAAGTGATAATACTATGTTTCGATGCAAGATGGTCACCAGGGCTTTCGTCAAATCTGAAAATGTGACCTAGCTGGTTATGAGACCTACATTCCTTGGGAGTATATTGTGGTGAAATTATGAAGCGATCAGTGAACTTTGAATTTTGCACCCAATTCACTCTTTTTGGGGCAATTTCATACTTCAGGACCGGCTATCTGGTCTGCTTTGGAATGAAGAATAAGATATAGCCATTTTCCCAGTCTAAATCAGTTATGGACTGTGATCCAGCCCAGACAAATAAATATATCCCATTCACTAAGGTTTGATAAACAAAGGGCCATAACTCTTGAAAATATAACCGAAAGCAGAGCTTCACGCTGCACAACTATGGGGCATTGAGCACATATCGTGCAAATTTCCTTCTTGTCCATACAATATTAACCGAGATCCAGCCCGGACAAATCCCAATTCACAAAGATGTTTAAAAAAAGGGCCATAACTCTTGGAAATATATGCAAAACGCGGAGAAACTTCATGCTGCACAACTACAGGGCACTGACCACATATCCTGCAAATTTCATAATTGTCCATACAATATTAACAGAGATCCAGCCTGGACAAGTCCCAATTCATGGAGATTTCAGGAACAAAGGGCCATAGAAATATAAGCGAAACGGGGAGAAACTTTACGCTGCACAATTGTGGGGCACTGACCACATATCCTGCAAATTTCATAGTTGTCCATACAATATTAACCAAGATCCAGCCTGGACAAGTCCCATTCACAGAGATTTCAGAAAAAGGGCCATAACTCTTGAAAATTATACCGGAACTTGGAAAAAACTTCACGCTGCACAACTACGAGGCACTGGCCACATTCCATGCAGTTTCAATCCTGTCCATCAAATATTAACGGAGATATTGCGCGGACAAGAAATTCGGACGGACAGACGCACGGATGGACGGACAGATGGATAAACTGATCGCTATATGCCCCCCCCCTCTAATTGGGGGGCATAATAATGGTTTTCAAAATATTTAATCACTGCCATCAGGGCTTTATATAACGCTAATTTGGCCACAACCTCTATTGGATTATGCTAATGTGCCCAAATTAAAAATACATGTGAGATGGATTTATAACAGGATGCAAATTGCTGAAAAGGTTAAAAAAGTAATCAGTTATTAATTTCCTGTTGAATACTTGCTAACAAACTACATATTCCCCAGACGTCATATAATTTGGGCATATCCTTAAATGGTGTGATCAACATACAGGTAATATAAAGCCCTGGCCATGGATTTGGAATTGAAAGAAGTTAATTTGCAGCTGTATCAATAACTGCTGCAGCTGTATCTCTGGCAGCTGCAGCTGTATCTCTGGCAGCTGCAGCTGTATCTGTTGTAGTTGTGTTAATGTCTGCCGCAGCATTGTTGATATCTGCCACGTCTGCAGTATCTGGTGTTCCATCATCGGATTGTTGAATTTAACACATATACATTTCTCTGGCTTGTGGATGTTGCTGGCAGGCACTCTCAAATAAGCCAGAAACGGCTGGCAATGGCTTATAGGACTCCAGAGATACGCTGAAATTGATCAGTTGTGCAGTTGTCAATGCTGATGGAGGGGCCTTGAAGAAAACCTTTGTGGATCTCTTTGTCATGGGATTTGTCACAGTTCCGCACTTGCCAAATCCATGCTTGCAAACCTCTGTACAGGTCTCTTCTGCCATTGCACTGTCAATCAAATGACCATGCAGACGGGCTCTGTAGATCTGCCGTATGGGTACAACTGACCCAGGCTCTTCCAGGAGTCTCTTGGCGAGGTCTTTCTTCAAGGTCGCAGCAGGCACTGCAACCTCGTCACTCATTTCTTGAAGTGTGCTCTACAATGTAAAAGACGCACAATTTTTTCAGTGCACAATTATAGTTTTCTGTGAATATATCATAAACCATGTGTATATGATGGTCATATTATGACTTACAATTATAATTACAATGTTCAGGGATAAATTTCAAATTATTCCTACAATAATTGTCTGCCCAGAAAATACTGGCCCGGACTTCCTCATTTAGGATTCGGCTTTTATTTTTCCACATTTTTTTCTTCTCTCACTTAAGCACTGTATACCACTGGGTATTTATTCTGTATTTCAACATCAGTTTTCATCGCCCCGTTTACGGACACACATGGTCTGGGGAAGGTGAGGTTCTCGCCTAAAGAGATCGGGACTGCAAACACAACAAATATGTTTTCAACGTCCCCCCCCCACCTCCCCCCGCTCTTTCCCATGAGATAAATCGTTGATATTGCAGCAGTGCAAAATATGGAGAAATAACTAATCTATGTAAAAATTTTTGATCAATTCTGCTCATTTGAGCACTTATTGGAAATAGTTCTCAATTTCTTTGGACAGATTTTATTTCTCCTATAACTTGACTTCAACATTTTTATCTCCTTATTAAACATGGTGATGTCATTATGCAGGAGTTATTTCTCCTGTAGTGATATCCCAACAACTTTAGTTTAGTTTTAGATAAGAGATACATGTACCACAGGGGTATATGACATCACAAAGCTTTGAACATGTTGAAAGCTTGTGCAGACTCCACACTCAAAGATTTTTATATAAAAAAGTAGGCTACATTAACAAGACTCCTACTTTTTATTCCAATAATAAAAAGATCCAATTAGGAAACACTGAATTAAAAATACCGCACATATGCATTGCATAAGATCTATATTTACAAATAGTCCTACAAAGATATCAAATCAAGTGCATTTTTTCCTGATAACATGGTGTCTTATTCATATCTCTTCAATTTCAAATTCCCAAAAGCATGTCTCTTTTAAAAATAGGGTACCTATATATATGTAGGCTGGCTATATCCGCTAAAATACTGAAGTTCAGTTCGTATAGGGAGTTATCTCCATTTTTCAATGTGAATGGACTCCCTCTGGTACGAATTTCCCATTTGTCTGGGAATACCCCAGCCTGTACATTTGCAGTAAAAATTTACTTTCCCTCACAAAGTTTCAACAAAAGGTTCATTTGGCCCTTGGCTTTATGGACACTGAAAAACATTTTTGGAATACTTCCTAACCAGATTTTGAATCATGAACTTTGATAACTCACCTGTTCAAAAGTCTCTCCCTGTTTGATGAAATGGTCCAGCAGTGTCTGTGCTCGTCTCACAGCTGAATGGGAGACCTCTCTGTTTATATTGACTGTTCCAGTGAAGTTTAGCATTTGTATGAAAACTTCACTGAAACAGTGAATGGACAGGGCAAGTCTTCCCAACTGGTCCACATATTTTTGACCTAATGGGGTCACCAGTGGTGACTCACTCTCGCTGTCACTATTAACCAGGACTGCACTGTCTGATGACCGCAGCCCATTGTAGATTCTTTCGCGTATCATCTCAACAAATTGTTGTGCGTCTTTGTCGAATCTGTATACATGGGAGGCTACTTTCATCTTCCCACTTTTCTCATCTACCTCATTGTGGGTGTCAAAGATCTCCAGAAATACCGGATCAAGGCTCTTCAGTGAATACAATTTATTAAACTGTTCCCATGCAGCAATCTGTTTCCTGCAATACAAAATCATTTAATTCAGTTACAATAACCTTACATGTACTTTTGTGAATCAAAATAAAACTGAATTTATAAATGATTCAACAGTTTACTACAGGAATTGTGAGAATTTTTACTTAGTTCCCAATCAATTTGCTCCAGGAATTAGGAGCATTGTTAGTTCTCAATCAATTTTCTCTATGAATTGGGAGCTTTGTGACATGTGGTTCTCAATCAATTTACTCTAACAATTGTCAGAAATTTTAGTTTTCAACTAGATCACTGCTATATATCACTTCAAAAGAGCACCAAGTTTTCAGCAGACAAAGATTATTTGTTGGTAATTCCATGAGTGTACTTATTACGCCTTTTTCGATATCATTCTCAGAACACTGAGCCACTGGCAAATTTCTCCCTACAACTTGGAACAATAGTTCTACACTGTACCTGTACCTCTATGTCAGACATTTTCATCTGAACATTGCCAAATGTTCATCAGGATTTAGCTTGAACAATCTTAGCAGTATAAATTAGCTCTCTGTATAATATCTCTGCCGAAGCATGTGAAATGGCACTTTCTAGCCTTAGCACACATTACTAAATCAACTTTGACACTAAACAGAACAAAAATAATAATTAAAACAAATTTCTTGGGCAGAGACATAATTGGGGGCGAACAGTGATGGTAAACAAAATATTAATTTGAATGAGCCTTACATGTATAATAATTCTGGTAATTATATACTAACCTCTGTGAATGTATACGGCTTGGTACTTAGCCAAAACAACACCCTTTCCATCAGACCATCTTGAACAGTTGACATGTCCTGAATGATCTCCCCATACCTGTCAGGCTGTGTGAAGCCACCGATACACAGTCCCGATCGGGATATTTCGATATCTGACTTGCTGGCATACGCTGCACTGTGACTCCTTCCCCCGCTGGAAATTTATGTAATAGCAAGCATGAAACGATTATAAGGAGAGCATATGATCATTTTTAAGATCATTCTGATCATCAGGTTGATCGCCATGCGCGTTGCGATCATAATGTATAGAGAATCGTAAAGCGCCATGTTCAGAACAATCATCACCCAATTCCTTGAACAGGACCTGTTGATTGCTATTATCATTGCGATCATAACAAAAGGAAACTTGTTGATCGCCATGCTCATTGTGACCATAACATGTGGATACTTTTTGAATGCCATGCTCGTAATGATTAAAAGCTAACAACTGTAAAAGGACTTGATGATCGCCATGCTCATTGTGACCATAACATGGATACTTTTTGGATGCCATGCTCGTAACGATCATAAGCCAAGAGCTGTGTGTAAAATGACTTTTTGATCGCCATCATCGATATGATCATAGCGTAGGTTGACTTGATCACCATGCTCAATATCAACACCGATAATTATCGTTGACTTTGAAAATTTGCAAGGTTACAGCGTTCACCTAATATGTACAATGTCAAGCTCTATAATGAAAACGCGCCTTTCCACAACGGGGAGCCTCAATTTAGTGTTCAGTCTCTCCCAGGCGCTCACCCAAAATTACCCCCTCCCCCTCTGCCCCAAAGCAAAAACTTCATATTTTTAGTAATAAATTTTGGTATACATGCATAGCTATTATGAAATGAAATAGTAGTATTTCCCTTGCCTTCCTACGTGTACCCTGATTGATGTTTGCATTGCAAAACCATTTTATGCTTGTTGGCCTTATATAGGGTCGGTATCAGTTCACTATGACACTGGTAACAATTAATTTGTCAATTCATAAACCATGAAATACAAATGATACTTGTAAATGAAATAATAAATTAAAGAAAAACACCAATGAAGTAATAAATAATTTATTCATTTTATACCGACTTTCGTAGCATTGCAGTTATCAGTCAGTACATTAATGTTGTTTACAGCTAAACATATTTTTCCTATTGTCCTTTCACAGTTGCTGTAGAGAAAGTGGATAGAGTGTTCTTGGGTCGGTGGGGGAATTAGTACTATGAAGCCCCGTGAATACAGTATTGTAATATCCATGGACTCTGCATTGCAATTCATGAACTGTGAACATCCATGTGCTGATCAGCTGTTTACTAGATTCCTACCTCACGAACATTTGGACAATAAATTTTGGCAATAATACAAAAGTTGGGACATGGTTAACGAAGTACAGTATGGGCTGGGGGTGGATACAATTACTTAAATATGTATAGTTCGTTTAATGAAACGACTTACCGTGGGTTGACAATACCGACGGTCACGGATACGTAAAGGGGAACAACTTTGCTGACAGAGTTGTCAGATTTATCCTGCAGCCATACGATAGCTTGCGACGCTACGAATATATACATTTTGATACATTTGTATTATGACGTTCTCTTGTGACGTTTGTTATTTGGACCGCCAACAATGGTATCGCGAGTGGCGTCATCACAATATGCCCACACAGCAAACAATAGCGGACCACTGGTGGCAGTGGAGCGGCCTCTAGTGGCACGGGCGGCACCGGGAGCCGAAAACGGCCCGACGCCGGACCACCGATACATTTGGAGCCTCCATGTCATCTGACGTGTGGATGACGTCGGGGCTACAAACGATCACCGCCGACTTGGTGGTACCACGTGACATTAATGCTCACTCGTTGGTCAAAACAAAAGTGATAATCAAATTATATTATATTTGACCAGTTTGATAGCATAATTATTCAATTATATCTACACCATTGATGATGGGCCTACGTATAAAATTAATTTCATTGATGGCGGGAAATTTCTGCCGACTTTAGGCGCGAAATTCTTGTTCAGTTACTTCCCCTTGCGCGCCACTGGGATCGTCTGCCTGAGAGATGCGTTCAAGCCTGCATGTAAGGCCAGTCAGAAATTCTGTGATTTGCTTTTAATTTCAGCCACGGAGATTCACTCTTCAGGTAATCATGTTCTAAGAGTTCCATTACATTTTCCTAGCATGTCAGTTTATTGTTACTGTAAGATTCTATAAACAAATCAAGTGGTTTTTTGTTTCGTAAATGGATTTATGTTGACGCCATATTTCGTTGGTTGTTCAACGAACACATTAATTAGTGCCTTTGTCGTAAAGTTAATGTAATCATTTGATCGGTAAAACATCAATACAATTTATTGGTCTGGCAAACGAGGTATTAGTTAATTAATTTAGCTCAGAGAAACAATCGGCACAGGCAAAGGTTATTGTGCATCAGCACTCAACAGCTCCCCATCCTCCCCCCACCCCTTTTAATTTGTGTTTTGTGTTAAGCCCTGGACAGACCACTGGGCATTTATTTGCCATACGGCCACGCATTTACATTAATGTCTTGCCCACGTGACCTGGGACAAACATTAAAACACAAAACAAAATACAAGCACAAAGACATTCTCCCCCCCCCCAATAAATTTGAGAAGAATTCTCGCTATGTAAACATCAATTGACAACAATTGTAACATTAAAACTATACTGTAATATAAAACATAATTTCCTACAGGATCAGCATTTGTATGAATTTCATGTTATTGTATTTTGTATATGTAGATGTTGATCTATGAGTAATAAATTACTAGATACAGGCTTATAGATTAAATATTACCCAACCGTGGAATGTAAAATTTTGGCAGCTTCCACTGAAATGTGAGCCAATGAAGGGACCAATAAATAGATCAACTGAATACAGTTTCTAATGATGTTGCTCGGAATGTTTTGTTGTCATTGACAAAAATGTGTTGTTCAGCATCAGAAAAAACAGTATTAACCCAGTATGTGATGAACATAATATTTTTCAAATCTTTTTTATTTCACAAAATGGACATTTTTGGACGGAACGAACTCCCTGGTGCATGGGTGGGTATTTTCAGTGGTTTAAATACATGTTTTCCTCCTCGTATTTGGTACAATTATGGCTCAGTTCTGTCCGAGTATCAGTCAATAGATTACATCATGAGAAAAAATGTCGGCAGGAAAGTAGATAAAATAGATAATTTTGTCAAAGAAGTCTGGGTAGCGAACGTAAATATTTGTCGTCCTCCATTATTACGTTCCCAGCCACCGTCCAGCTGAGCAACGATGGATGTACGTTCACGTGGCCTGTGGTCTGAAAAGACCAGCTTGCAGCATTAACTGCCGTGAGAGCTCTTTTAGAATGATATGACTGGAGTTTTGCCATGGAATGCCACGGGAATGTAGCGAACATCAATTCCGTCCGATTAGACATTTTACGTCCGGAACATTCAATCTCTGGGGAAATCCCTTTGAGTCGTGCCGACGTCACTTCCGCCTCGTTCTCTCCCGCCATTGCCTTCAACCGGATGGATGTTCACGTTGGGAAGTTCCTGCAAAGAATGGTAAGAGTTATTAATTCATGAAAAGATATCCGTCCGCTAATTTGCTGTTCGATACACAACTAGGAGGAGACCAGTATTAGGCTAATTTCGAAGATGTTATCGTTTTATAATCTGTTTTTTTTAATGAATCTGCAAATCAATGTTCGATCAGATTTCTTTGGCGCCGAAAACCCCGACTGCTCCGTTGAAATAGTCGTTTCAAAAGTTCGAACGCAACTTTGGACGGCTTTTGTGCGTTGCGTACATAAATGAAGGACGGATCTTATTGTAATTACGTAATATGGGACGGATATTGCCTGAAAATAACGTCGGCTTGGACGGAACTCCTGTTGTTGTTGTTGTGGACACTATGCATGGCCCTTAGTGTGATATCTTTATCAACATATCAATCAAATGTTTCTTTTAAGTTAATTGTAGACAGTATTTGCTTCATGGGAGAGGTTGACGTATATTATTTCATCTATCCCACTATTTTTCTATGTATATTTTTTGTCAATATATTGCAATGCTGCATGGCATTCTCCATAATTATCCATTTTTTCTTTGGTTTTAGAACAATGTCTTCGAGAGTGCAAATGTATAGAAAGAGACTAAAGAAAGAAAACCCAGAAAAATATAAGGAATATTTAGAGAAACAGAGAGTTCGAGTCAAAATAAGAAGAGATCAGTTGAAAGCAGAATTGAGCAAGAGGAAACCTAGTGTGGCTGCGACAGAGAAAAGAGAGCGGGAAAATGAATTGGCTAGAATCCGACAGACGCGTTACCTGCAAAGAAAAAAAGAGAGGGCAGAAAAAGGGGAACATTTGATAGTCAAGATAAGTGGGGGTAAACCGTTGACAAGGAAGCAAAAGGAAGAACAGAAGCTCCGTTGGAGGCAGGCAAAACAGAAATACAGATCAAAACTGACACAACAGAAAAAAACGTGGATTAAACGAAAAGATAGGGAACGTAAATTGCAGAAAAGGGAACAGGAGCTTGCCAAACATAGACCGATCGAAGAGACAATATCACGTAAAACAGAGTGGAACTGGACTGCCAAAGCCAGAAAAAATCTACCATCGAATCCAGCAAATTTTGCTGCTGTTCTCCAGAACTTGGCAACAAAGAGTTCTCTTCTGAAAAGGAAAGCGGTTGAAGAAATATTATCACAAAGGCCTCTCAAATTCACTAAACTGGGACTAGGCTCAAGCAGACAAGGTAGAACGGCGCTAAAGGTGATTGCCACAAAACTGCTGAAAAAAGCTGCAGACAGTGCCAGAAGTATTTCCAGACGAACGGGTCTAACTCGTAACACCTTAAGCAAGCTTAGAAAACAAGGCTTAAACAAAAAGCCTAGACAACCCCGCATCAGTCCAAATCTCGTCCAGAACTTCTACAAACGCGAAGACATTTCACGTACTCTTCCACAAAAACGATTCGCCATGAAATGCGGGCCCGGGTATCTCCTACAGGTTCCCCTCAAAGCAGCATACTCACAGTTCAAAGAAGAACATCCCAACCAGGTTATCAGTTTTGCAAAGTTTGCAGCACTAAGGCCAAAAAATGTTCGCCTTCTCAATAACACTCACAGAGAGTTTTGTTTGTGCGTGTACTGTCAGAATGTTAGGTACAAGCTTTTGGTTTTGAGTCGACTATCTACATCAAGAAACTCGTGTCGAATAACCAACGAATCCCAGATATCGCAGCTCCTACTCTGCCCAAAATCTGATAGCTGTAGATTTCACAAACCGGAATGCATTAATGCAACATGTCCTGTATGCAAGGACCAGGCCAACACTTTAAGAAACCACTTCAGTTATGTGCTCAGCAGGCCCGAAGTCTGCTGGAATCACTGGGAGAGAATTGCAGATCCAACTACAGGGAAAAAACGCCGTATTCTCAGAACCAAGACGGGCAGTGGAAAAGAGGTGGTTGAAGAGCTGATAGAGGATGTTGTAAATCCCTGCCAGGGAACATCTTTTATCCAACATATTTTTACCGCCAGATGGCAGTCCATGCAGTATACATTCGCAAAACAAGAACTGAAAGAAAACTCTGTCATTAGTGTCATGGATTTTGCGAAAAATCGCACGATTCAATATCAAGACGAGATAAAGTCGGCATTCTTTGGTGCCACACAAATTACCATTCACCCAATTGTGACCTATTACAAGACATCTGATAGAGTCGTCAGAGATTCCCTTGTATTCCTGTCCGAGGACATAAACCACGACTATCACGCAGTCAACAAGTACCTGACAGTGGCACAGGATCATGTGGAAAATAAACTGGGCACAACCCCGGTACACAACATAATCTTCAGCGATGGCTGTGGAGCCCAGTACAAGTCACGAGGACCATTTGGTGATCTCAGCATCAAAACCAATAAATTGAATCGTAACTACTTCGGGTCAGAACACGGAAAGTCAGAGGGAGATGGAGAGACTGGTGTGGTCAATAGAGCTATAGACCGCGCCATACTGGGCAGACGAGTAATAATCAACAATGTTGAAGATATGTTCAAATTTTGTTCCGAAAATTTGACCATGGAAGACCCCCTCACTCAGAGGCATTTCTTTCTGATAAAACCTGAAGAAATTGAGAGGAACAGACCGTTCACAGAGGTGAAACTTTTACCCGGCACCCGAAAAGTTCACCAAATTTTAAACGTTCCAGGCAAGCCATACAGTGTCGTCTATCGCAGCTTATCCTGTTTTTGCCCCGCATGTCTTGATGGGAAGGGCGTATGCATCAACAAACCGTATGTTACTGCCTTCAAGGAGAAGAAATTACAACGCTCACCTGTTGTGATCGAGGACACTCCACATATTGGGTACGGTATTTCTCTTTTAATATTTGTTTACTAGCAGTCAGTGCTGGCCGTGAGAGGAGAGTGGTCACTCTCCTCAAAGTGGTCACTCTCCTCTCCCCTCCACTCTCCTAAAAGTATTTCAAGGAGAGTTAACGATCACTCGCCTTGAAAGTAAACTAAATACCTATGCTGTTAACAAATGTCTTGATATTGCTCTCCTCTGCTCGCCTGAAGAAACTTGGAGAGTATTTGGCAGCTCGCCTGCATTTTGCTCACGGACTGGCATAAAACAAAACTAATTCAGTCAGACCGACTTCATAATGTCCATTAGTTCAATCAACATTTATGCTGTTTAGCATTCTGAATAAGAACTGTTGTGAAGTACTTATAATGTGACCGCAGCTATGAAAACATAGATTTACTTGTACATTTAATACGTTCATTAATTTGGCCATTTCTAGGTTTCCAGAAAACATCGTGGACCAGGCCATTCAAGTACTGGTAGATGGTGCAGATCTCGACCTCGCCACCGACCATCCGGACCTGGCCGCTGACCATCCGGACCTGGCCGCCGACCATCCGGACCTGCCCGCCGACCATCCGGACCTGGCCTCCGACCATCCGGACCTGCCCGCCGACCATCCGGACCTGGCCGCTGACCATCCGGACCTGCCCGCAGACCATCCGGACCTGCCCGCAGACAATCCTGACCTGGCCAGAGCTGTACATGTAAGTGTTGTCCTAATATTGTATTGCCGTCTACCGGAGCGGCAAATTCCATTTATAATGCAGTAATGGTTCTGTTTTGTGATGTATTTAGTTATCATTTAAATAACTTTTAATGTTTCATTCAGGGAAGTCCATGTAGTATGTATCGAATTTTGTTAAAATTGATGCAAGATTCTCTGAATAATTAATACAGACTAAAAGTTACTCACTTTCATATCGCCATCAGTTCACATGCATTTTTTCAGACAGTTTTTATTTTCATTCACCATAAATTCTTCAACGTTCTTAATTGACAGGAGTTGACCGATCCATCCAGTTCCGACGCATGTTCCCAAATTAGGTAATTGTCAAAATGTTTTATTACTCCGTCTTAGTGGATAGGACATACAATGTATAAAGGACAATATCTGAAAACTTCCATCTAAATATCCTTGGTTTGAAAATGCAAATGGATAAATTTATAATGAATTGTGAAAATGCTGGGTCAATGTAAACAGGACAATGTTTTCTTTATTGAAGGCAACAGTTCATCGATTAGTTACCGTGTATTTTCAGGAACATAAAACCATCAGACTTCATTTATGTGAAGTGCCCAACTGAAAAGAAAAGAACATTCCATTATGTTGCACAAGTGAGACTGTTCATGACGAGTTATGCGTTCATTGTCAATTTATGGTTCAGTGTTCTCAGTGAAATTATACATTACACAGCTTTTGCATGATAATGTTACAATTCTTTTTAAGCGATTCGTTGTGTAAGATATGTCAACCGGGTACACTT
>JAVTVY010021476.1:0-91182 GCA_036873755.1 Hanleya hanleyi | reverse complement strand
CCATTCGACCCCAAATACCTTCATGTGCTGCCCGAAAATGTCCACTTTCGCTACTACTCGTACCGATGACGTCACCGATGACGTCACAGATGACGCGAACATCCCTCAAATCGGAATGTACACCCCGAGAACTACAAGATGACACCTTCGAGGACGCATTCGAACCGTGAATAGCCCATCTCGATCCCAAATACCTTCATGTACTGCCCGAAAATGGCCACTTTACTTAATACAACCAACTGCGCATGCGCAGATTGACGCGACTTGCATTCAAAAACACACCATTCTGACTTTACCCCACACAAGCTTCACTTTGACACCTCACACGACCCATTCGAACCGTGATTAGCCCATCTCTAACCCAAACACACCCTCACATAGCACCCAAAATGCCTGTTTTCATACTGGGAAGACCAGACTGCGCATGCGCAGACTATTAAAATACTTGACGAACCATTAGTGTGCCTGGCGCTCCTCCACGAGAGCTTCCAAAATAAGACCTCACTGACCCCATTGGACCATTAGGGACTCACCTAGACTCCAACATGTCCACCCCTGTATGGCCCTATACACCCATAGGCATGCAGTATAGCCCATGGGCCTACCCAGGCCTTGGTGACTTTCCTTTTTTTCAAAAATTTCACCGATTCGCTCCGGGACACTTCCTATCATGTTCTAAATGACGAGACGAGGAAAACGAGACCCCACAACCCTACCGCAAATGTATAGAAGTACGTTTCCCAGGGGGACAAACATTGATCCTATACCCTCAGTATGGGACTATATGGGGCTTGGTGACTTTTTTTCAAAAATTTCACCGATTCGCACGGGGACACTTCCTATCATGTTCTAAATGACGAGACGAGTAAAACGAGACCTCACAACCCTACCGCAAATGTATAGAAGTACGTTTCCCAGGGGGACAAACATTGATCCTATACCCTCAGTATGGGACTATATGGGGTTCGGTGACTTTTTTCAAAAATTTCACCGATTCGCACGGGGACACTTTCTATCATGTTCTAAATGACGAGACGAGTAAAACGAGACCCCACAACCCTACCGCAAATGTATAGAAGTACGTTTCCTGAGATGATCCTATACCTCCCATACCCCATATAGGCATTTTCCCTGCAATTTAGATAAAGTCCGTATTCCGTATTTTTTTTCAGGAAAATTTTTACATACACCCCCCCTGGAACTAGGGGGAGATAACTCTATTGATAGACAAGCCCCGTTAAGCCCGGCGACCTATATACCCCTCATACCCTTATATAGGCATTTTCCCAGGTTTTTCGATAAAGTCCGCTTTTCCGTTTTTTTGTTTTTTTTCAGGCAAATTATATGCACCACCCATGACTGGATGCCCTTCACATAGGCTTCACATGGATACCTCATAGAACCCATCGGCCCATTAGTGGCTCCCCTAGCTCCCAAAAACGTCTATTTCCATACCCTTCGGCCACCGCGCATGCGCAGAATGCCGCTATTTCAACCTCACACCCAGTCCATTAGATGCCCCTTCATGAATGCTTCACATTGATACCTCACTCGACCCCATCGGTCCACTAGGGGCTCCCCTAGCTCCAAAAAGGCTATTTTCATACACTTCGGCCACCGCGCATGCGCAGAAGGCCGATATGTCAACCCCACACTCAGTCCATTAGATGCCTCTTCATGAATGCTTCACATTGATACCTCACTCGACCCCATTGGACCATTAGGGGCTCCCCTAGCTCCAAAAGGCTATTTTCATACCCTTCGGCCACCGCGCATGCGCAGAAGGCCGATATGTCAACCCCACACCCAGTCCATTAGATGCCCCTTCATGAATGCTTGACATTGATACCTCACTCGACCCCATCGGACCACTAGGGGCTCTCCTAGCTCCAAAAAGGTTATTACCCTTCGGCCACCGCGCACGCAGAAGGCCGATATGTCAACCCCACACCCAGTCCATTAGATGCCCCTTCATGAATGCTTCATTGATACCACTATCTCATCGGTCCACTAGGGGCTCCCTAGCTCCAAAAAGGCTATTTTCATACCTTCGGCCACCGCGCATGCGCAGAAGGCCGATATGTCAACCCCACACCCAGCCCATTAGATGCCCCTTCACCTAAGCTTCACTTTGATACCTCACTCGACCCCATCGGACCATTTTACCTAGGGACTACTTTTTCTCCGCGGAGGCGACCGCATCACCGCCAGACATGACCTCATCCCCGCGGAGGAATACATGGAACTATTTTTGACCTGGAAAAATTGGAACTCTCCTGTGCTGGAGGTAGCCTTTTGGTCAATTTGAAATACTCGCTTCTGATTGGACGAGAGCTCTCTGACGGATTTGAAATACTCGCTTCTGATTGGTCGAGAGCCCCACACTTGCCCCACAAACCACCTCAAAAGTAGGTCAATAAGGTCCAATTTCAACTTTATATACTACTGAGAATGTCGAAAGTTTTCGAGAGTGGATGTTTTGTACAATTCTCCGTCTTGTTTTCGGGCATCCAAATAAAAATGACTGAGTACCTCTGCTAACCTCTCGGCCGAGAATCCTTCGAATTCTTCACTCTGTCCCTTCTCTTTCAGGTAATACTTCAAAGTTCTGGCGGACGCTTTGTTCGATTTTTTTGTGTTGCTGGGAATAATATTAGCCCGCTTTTCAACAACTTCATCGTCCGTGTGAGACGCGAAACGTTTGCCTGATTCAGCCATTTTGTTTAGCAGACGATGGAATCTAGTGAACACCTGTTCGTTGCCCTTGGCGACGGGGGTATACGATATATATTCGACCAGCAAGTTGACAATACAGCATCACACATGAGGTCTGTCAGCCAATCAAAAGTCTACATGCTTCTCTGAGATATGATAAATATACATGTAGCTGTTTACGTGCATATTCTGCGTGGGTATCCACCCTAAATCATTGACTTGACCTAGTCTATCTATAACCTAATACATTCGTATAGGTCTATTAATATTTTATCGGGAACACATTTCGCCGTACCTCTTCCATATTTCAGTTTCGATATCTGTAACAGCTGGTAGTATTACCCGTTATATTTGGGAAGTACGCAGTTAGAATGCATGTTTAAAATAGTCCCTTCAGTATATTAAGGTTGATATTTGATGAGTAGTATGTAATTTCAAATTTCAAACATCATGTTTTTGACACAGGGAATTTGTATCAATTAGATTGCATATACATACCCATCTCACACCACATATAGATATATTTCTATGCAATCCAATTGATACAAGTTCCCTGTGGTTTTTGAGTGTTGGACAAATCCAGATTGAATCCATACCTCTTACATATTTCAGTTTCGATATCTGTAACAGCTTGTGGTATTACCCTCGAGTCTATATTGGGAAAGTACGTAGTTGGAATTCCCCGTGGAAGGTCCCTTTCCGGATTTTCTGTATTGTATTACCTGTGTAGTACAGTATTTGAGGATATTCGACCAACCCTGTGGAAGGTAAGAATCAGAGTTTTATTATCTATGAAAATTTCAAGAGAGTTTATGTTGGATTCCAATTTCAACTTAATAGTAATAACTGGACTTTCGCTTATGTCGTTCCGTTTCTAGGAGAAGTTAGAAAGTCGAGGAACAAAGGTTAATTTGATCACTAGTTGAATTTTTACCAAAGATATAGACATATTTCTTGCGAAAGAATTATCATTGCAATAAAGACATTCATTTTTTAATTGCAGGAAACATGAGTTGAGAGTTGTGACTGTAATATTAGTTGACTTTTCACAATGTCAGGTAAGCATCAGTTTCGAGACCATATAGATCTGCTCGAACGCAGTTAAATCAAATCTCGGTAGCGATTAGCCTGGGCCTGCTTGTCTCAGTATGTGAGTACACAGGGCGGTAATATCCTTTTCCCGGAGTTGTTTTGCATCTAGATATCGATTAAATCGCAACATTAAAGCCTGCTTGTCTCAGTATGTGAGTACACAGGGCGGTAATATCCTTTTCCCGGAGTTGTTTTGCATCTAGGTATCGATTAAATCGCAACATTAAAAGCGTGGAGGAAAACGATGCCGGAGTGGAGTACTGACAAGAAGACATACGACCCCATAGACAAATATACCGACTGCATATTTCTGAAAACTTCACAAGAACCAAAGGTGATCTCTATGATGTTTTGTATCCCATCCACGTTTTTATTGTATCTGCTCATGTTGTCATCTTGAATGACATGACCACACGGCCCCTAGCGTTTTGCAGGATAAGATACAAATATTTCAGAGCGACGGAGTAATAGCCCTATCAAGTCATCTGTTGAAATTGATGAACTATGTGACCGCCAGATAGTCAAAAATGGCGTAAACGAGGAAGTATTTATTGAATGCAAGTTCGTATTCGGAACAATTACCTGCGAGACCCAATACCGACCAAGTGACTCATTTTCCACCATGTTTACAATTCACGAAACTACAATCGCAATGCCGAGTATTCTGAACATTGGGTCCATACTTCATGTTAGACTGTAGTACTCTCTGTTAAATCAAGATATCAACAGACAGTGATAGTGTACTGTTCCAGCTCTCTCTCCTTCAGTGATTGGTCATTCGAACAGCCATTTTAAACTAAGACGAGCATTCTCATTGGATCACTATTTATAGGAGCCACCCTAATCTTACTACACAACCACGTGACTGTTTCAGTTGACCGATGACATAGCGCGGCCTCGTTTTCGATTTCAAAATATGCCGTCTAACTGGGAAAATGTTGTTGTTGCTGCATCAGCCGATCATTGGCCCTCCGTAGAAGGGTCCAATACTATAGGCTATACTTCATGTAAGGATCACAAAAGAATGCACATAATAGTAAGCCTCAGATCTGCTGACATTATATTTATTCAGCCGTCGATAAAAGCATTTCCTCGTCAGTAACCTGAATACCTATTTCCAATGACAGAGCCAATTCCAAATTCACTTGTACTCGATTTGAACTGGGACACAAAATGCATTGAAGACGCAGATTTAATAATACCAGGCTAATAACAATGGGAATCTAAAGCAGTTTGCATGTGCAAGTTTCGGATCTCAATAGGCCTGAAACCTGATGACGTTTGATGCCACTTGTATCCCATGATGCATTGTACATGCATGCCAATTAAATGACAGGTGAGGATCGAAATACAGTTCAATTTGCCCTATCACCTCACTCATGTAACACGACATCAATTGAATTGCCAGGTCCCTAGACTGACTCAGCTGGAATACCAAGCTTTAGTTATCGGGTTACACACAGGACTTTCCCGCCTTGAGGCAAATGCACTGTGCGTTGACTATTAAACTAGTGTCATGTTACATAAACAATGCTAGATTTTAGGATAATTGATCACCTGCCATGTAGATGAATGAATGCACAAACCATCACGTGATTAAAGAGAGAGATAGTACGTCATACGGTTTAGGTCTATTGATGATACTACATGTCAGTGCTGAACAGCAAATATATTACCATGTAGCAAACCGGTGCAGAGAAATCCGATGACATTTAAATGCATTTTAGATGCAAAGTTCTTGATATCATTGCACCGCTTTGCCGTTGCTATTATATTATCGTGCTAATTAGTAAATATATTTCCTGAGGACGAGTCCGATTGTATTAAATTCAATTTAGAGGGCATTATCTTCGGATATTGGTCGATCACTTGGGAAATAAGACGTGGCGATCATGTGATTACAACATGGTACTGGAAACATTGTTGGAAATCTCGCGCAAATGTCGCACAACATACAATCCTGATTTAATTGCGGTGCTACTTTGCTGCTAACATTTGCTACTGTAACGTGTACGAGCAGGACCAGTCGTGGTGTTTACGAGAAAACGAATCAATAACCGGGATTGCCCACTGGCATTCTGGCCGTCACCGTCGTTAACCCCTTCACTAGTAGAGATCCGGGGCTCGAAGAGATGATCACAACCCTACAAGGATGACTGACGCTCATGTAAAGGTCTATTATGGTATATTCTGCACAAATAGTATACGCGGTTACAAATAATAGCGTAGAACCGCGTGGCTTAGACAGAATGTCTAAGGAGATGTAACGTTAAGATATTTACATATATGTACAGACACTAGGAGAGTGTATGCAAATAAACTTGATGTATATATACACGTGATGTGAGAGGATGTGTGCACACAAAGTTAACGGATACGTACACTTGGGGTGTGCATATAAGGTTCACGGATACGTACACTTGGTGTGTGCATATAAGGCGCACGGATATGTACACTTGGTGTGTGCATATAGAGTTAAACGTATCCCTGGTGTATATGTGGATAATAGAAGAGAATGTGTGCAGTTTAAGCTTGATGTTATATGGCAATAATATATATATATGAGAGTGTATGCATATAGCTTTATAGTTAATATAGTGCTTTATGTCTATGCGCGATAAGGGCGGCCTGGCTGCTGGCCCTTCTCTTCTGGGGATAAGGGCGGCCTGGCTGCTGGCCCTTCTCTTCCTCCGTCGTTGGAACGTTACGGGTGTAACGCTCTCTCCAGGGATGGCACCCCGTCGTTGGAACGTTAAAGATATAACGCTCTCTCCAGACAAGACACCCAGTCGTTGAAACGTCAAGGCCCGTTGGAACGTTACGGCGGTAACGTTCTCCCCAATATATATATACCCTCAGGCGTTGGAACGTCACGGCAGTGACGCTCTCTCCAGATATGGCCCCAAGTCGCTGAAACGTCACGGCCCGTTGGAACGTTACGCGGTAACGCTCTCTCCAGATACGACACCCAGTCGTTGGAACGTCACGGCAGTGACGCTCTCTCCAGAGACGTGGCAACCCGGCGTGTTCTTCACCCCCAGTCGTCGGAGCCTGACCCTAACTTGTCAGCTCACCAGTCTGCTTCCCGCACAGGTAAGTATAGCCCGGCGTCTCAACCCTTACGGCTGCTGCGACCCGTCTATAGGCACGGCCTGTGACTGCACAACTTCACGACGATCTCTCAGGTAAGCATCACGCACCACTCACTCTCCGTGATCGTCAGGACAATTACTTGGGTATATATTGTATTACCATTTCATCTGGTACCGATGAAACATCATTACTGTATGTCAACTGTCGTTGGCGACCCTCTGCGACCCGGTCGCAAGCTTCTGCGACCTTTGCGACCTTCTGCGAACTTTGGCGACCCGGTCGCAGGTCTGTAGATTTCACGTTTAGTCAACGTTTCTCGGGAAGAGAAAGTCTGTCTGTGCTGTGCCTTGTCTTTTCTTTACTGTGTGTAACTTGTATTTTGTCTCTGACCCTGTCTGTTCTTTACCGCTGTAATCTGTGCCTTGGCTTGACTGTACAGTCTGTAAGTCTTGTTACCACTTTTACATCGGTAAAACGAAGCCCGCCTGCACCGTATCTTGCCTTTACTGTGCGGTCTGTGATCTGTATGTCTTGTCTTTTTCTGTGTGGGCTGTGCTCTGTGTATCTTTCTTTAATGTGTGATAAATACACATATCCTTCTTGTGGGATCTGTGTTCTGTAGCTTCCTTGACTGTATAATCTGTGATCTGTATGTCGGGACTTGTACTGTACTGTTTATGATCTGTGTGTCTTAATTTGCTTGTAATGTGTGATAAATACACATATCCTTCTGGTGGAATCTGTGTTCTGTTTGTTTCTTGTGTGCTCTGTGTGCTGTATCTTTCTGTCCTGTAAGATCGGTGATCTGTACTTGTCTCTTTCCAGCTGGACGCCGTTCGTGTAGCCGTCTGCGACCTTTTTGCTGGGCCCCCGGAATACACGATTTACCGACGTTTCTTGATGAAAGCAGCACGCCCGCCTGTAACTTGACTTTCTCCGCCCGGCTGTAATCACGGTGCTCGTTCTCGCCCGTATAGCGTTGCACGGCCGGCTGCGTCGTTGTATTATGGCAGTGGGAGTTTGGCTTATTTATCTCTGTATTTAGTGCAGTTGCATATTTCTGGGGGTGGAGGGAATCCCTGACTATTGTCATATACCGCTTCACGGTCAACAAAATGGACCATAAATATTGTGGCTTTAGTCCCAGTGCAGCGGGATAGCACAGCAATAATGTCGAAATTATCAACCTACTGGTATAGACCTAAAAGCCCTATTTTATACTGAAGTTAGACCATGCAAGTTGCCTAAATGTGCTACAGGCAAACACATGTCTCATTACAGTATTATAGAATACCCCAACTACATACAACACGCCAGTCGGACGTGTTCCCTAAAGTATGCACACCGCGCAAACACGTTGCCGCATTGAAAAGGCAAACCACCGAATTCACATTGGTTTTACGTGTCTTTCACAGGTTGTACACACTACAGGATTTATAATCTTTTAGGCTCCCAGGCCAAACCAACTGCAATTACGCCAAAAATCAATAAGTTACAGGCTGTACCTGGACGTGTTCCTCCAGCTCTGTCTTTCTGGTCTCTCCACGCTCCCTCCGTCCGCACGAGCTTATATAGCCGGGGCTCTTCTCCACCCCCCCGGAGACGTGGCGAAACCCGGAAAATCGCCTTCACAGCGAAATTACAGTTCATCGTCCATAAATGGGAATGCCATCCCAATCCATAGTCCGTAAAGAATTTTCCACATAAAAGGCAACACCTGTCTCGCTCTGGTAAGCGAGAAACACGGGGAAATGCATTCCAACCACTGGCGCTACCAAACTGGCTCTTCCATCCTTCCAGCGGTGACACCTCCCCTCCGATTCGAACGGTCCAATCCCAAACGGTTAACCGTTACACTGCCCCCGCCTTTCCAAATCATGACGTCCCCGTCATGGCCGTACGGGTCCCTCCGTCCAGGGTGACGTTACAGTTCCAGTTGTACAGTTCGAATCAATTTAAACAAAACTGCTCGCCAATGACGGGCCATCAGGGCCGGCGAAATCACTAGGTGGCCGCCCTCCGGCGGTCTGGCCGGGCCACCACGACATTAGGTCCAACAGATTCCCTTCATAGAATTACATGGGCGGCTAGCAGAGCCACCCCACGACATTAGGCCCACGGGGCTGCACGCTCAGTTGGAGGGGTCCGGCTTCTCCCCTCTTACGGTACACGGGCTGGGACGTCAGCACGTAGTCTTGCAACCTGCGAGGCCTGACCGCTCGCCGAACGCGGGTCGTCGTCGCGTGTGTGGGGGCTGCCTCACCCTCGGCCACTTCGGTGACGTCGTCGTTCGCGTGTGTGGGGGCTGCCTCACCCTAGGCCACTTCCTCGAGCGCGTCCTCCGCTGGCCCCTGCGGCCGGCCCACGGCCGCCTGTGCCTCCCGGGCTCCGTCGTTGTCGGTCATCTCTAGTAGTCGGTTGTTCTCTTCTGTTGTAGATCAGGCCAGATCCCACCGCTGCCACCAGTTTTCTCCGTGTAACGTGTACGAGCAGGACCAGTCGTGGTGTTTACGAGAAAACGAATCAATAACCGGGATTGCCCACTGGCATTCTGGCCGTCACCGTCGTTAACCCCTTCACTAGTAGAGATCCGGGGCTCGAAGAGATGATCACAACCCTATAAGGATGACTGACGCTCATGTAAAGGTCTATTATGGTATATTCTGCACAAATAGTATACGCGGTTACAAATAATAGCGTAGAACCGCGTGGCTTAGACAGAATGTCTAAGGAGATGTAACGTTAAGATATTTACATATATGTACAGACACTAGGAGAGTGTATGCAAATAAACTTGATGTATATATACACGTGATGTGAGAGGATGTGTGCACACAAGTTAACGGATACGTACACTTGGGGTGTGCATATAAGGTTCACGGATACGTACACTTGGTGTGTGCATATAAGGCGCACGGATATGTACACTTGGTGTGTGCATATAGAGTTAAACGTATCCCTGGTGTATATGTGGATAATAGAAGAGAATGTGTGCAGTTTAAGCTTGATGTTATATGGCAATAATATATATATATGAGAGTGTATGCATATAGCTTTATAGTTAATATAGTGCTTTATGTCTATGCGCGATAAGGGCGGCCTGGCTGCTGGCCCTTCTCTTCTGGGGATAAGGGCGGCCTGGCTGCTGGCCCTTCTCTTCCTCCGTCGTTGGAACGTTACGGGTGTAACGCTCTCTCCAGGGATGGCACCCCGTCGTTGGAACGTTAAGGATATAACGCTCTCTCCAGACAAGACACCCAGTCGTTGAAACGTCAAGGCCCGTTGGAACGTTACGGCGGTAACGTTCTCCCCAATATATATATACCCTCAGGCGTTGGAACGTCACGGCAGTGACGCTCTCTCCAGATATGGCCCCAAGTCGCTGAAACGTCACGGCCCGTTGGAACGTTACGCGGTAACGCTCTCTCCAGATACGACACCCAGTCGTTGGAACGTCACGGCAGTGACGCTCTCTCCAGAGACGTGGCAACTCGGCGTGTTCTTCACCCCCAGTCGTCGGAGCCTGACCCTAACTTGTCAGCTCACCAGTCTGCTTCCCGCACAGGTAAGTATAGCCCGGCGTCTCAACCCTTACGGCTGCTGCGACCCGTCTATAGGCACGGCCTGTGACTGCACAACTTCACGACGATCTCTCAGGTAAGCATCACGCACCACTCACTCTCCGTGACCGTCAGGACAATTACTTGGGTATATATTGTATTACCATTTCATCTGGTACCGATGAAACATCATTACTGTATGTCAACTGTCGTTGGCGACCCTCTGCGACCCGGTCGCAAGCTTCTGCGACCTTTGCGACCTTCTGCGAACTTTGGCGACCCGGTCGCAGGTCTGTAGATTTCACGTTTAGTCAACGTTTCTCGGGAAGAGAAAGTCTGTCTGTGCTGTGCCTTGTCTTTTCTTTACTGTCTGTAACTTGTATCTTGTCTCTGACCCTGTCTGTTCTTTACCGCTGTAATCTGTGCCTTGGCTTGACTGTACAGTCTGTAAGTCTTGTTACCACTTTTACATCGGTAAAACGAAGCCCGCCTGCACCGTATCTTGCCTTTACTGTGCGGTCTGTGATCTGTATGTCTTGTCTTTTTCTGTGTGGGCTGTGCTCTGTGTATCTTTCTTTAATGTGTGATAAATACACATATCCTTCTTGTGGGATCTGTGTTCTGTAGCTTCCTTGACTGTATAATCTGTGATCTGTATGTCGGGACTTGTACTGTACTGTTTATGATCTGTGTGTCTTAATTTGCTTGTAATGTGTGATAAATACACATATCCTTCTTGTGGAATCTGTGTTCTGTTTGTTTCTTGTGTGCTCTGTGTGCTGTATCTTTCTGTCCTGTAAGATTGGCGATCTGTACTTGTCTCTTTCCAGCTGGACGCCGTTCGTGTAGCCGTCTGCGACCTTTTTGCTGGGTCCCCGGAATACACGATTTACCGACGTTTCTTGATGAAAGCAGCACGCCCGCCTGTAACTTGACTTTCTCCGCCCGGCTGTAATCACGGTGCTCGTTCTCGCCCGTATAGCGTTGCACGGCCGGCTGCGTCGTTGTATTATGGCAGTGGGAGTTTGGCTTATTTATCTCTGTATTTAGTGCAGTTGCATATTTCTGGGGGTGGAGGGAATCCCTGACTATTGTCATATACCGCTTCACGGTCAACAAGATCGACCATAAATATTGTGGCTTTAGTCCCAGTGCAGCGGGATAGCACAGCAATAATGTCGAAATTATCAACCTACTGGTATAGACCTAAAAGCCCTATTTTATACTGAAGTTAGACCATGCAAGTTGCCTAAATGTGCTACAGGCAAACACATGTCTCATTACAGTATTATAGAATACCCCCAACTACATACAACACGCCAGTCGGACGTGTTCCCTAAATTATGCACACCGCGCAAACACGTTGCCGCATTGAAAAGGCAAACCACCGAATTCACATTGGTTTTACGTGTCTTTCACAGGTTGTACACACTACAGGATTTATAATCTTTTAGACTCCCAGGCCAAACCAACTGCCTTTACGGCCCAACCGTAAATTACGCCAAAAATCAATAAGTTACAGGCTGTACCTGGACGTGTTCCTCCAGCTCTGTCTTTCTGGTCTCTCCACGCTCCCTCCGTCCGCACGAGCTTATATAGCCGGGGCTCTTCTCCACCCCCCCGGAGACGTGGCGAAACCCGGAAAATCGCCTTCACAGCGAAATTACAGTTCATCGTCCATAAATGGGAATGCCATCCCAATCCATAGTCCGTAAAGAATTTTCCACATAAAAGGCAACACCTGTCTCGCTCTGGTAAGCGAGAAACACGGGGAAATGCATTTCCAACCACTGGCGCTACCAAACTGGCTCTTCCATCCTTCCAGCGGTGACACCTCCCCTCCGATTCGAACGGTCCAATCCCAAACGGTTAACCGTTACACTACGAAGAACCATAAGTCGTTTTGAGCTTAATGAAGAAATGAATTCCTACGGTGCAGAATATCCTTACATATCACATCGATCGCGCGTGTTATTTTCGTGTTAGTAGATCTATGTCAATGTCATCTGACTGGTTGGTCGGTATACTACGTGACACGAAAGTGATATATGCATATATTGGCCACAGCGTTTAGTAAAGCCAGCTCTATTTTTAGACTTATGTGTGGAAAGGGGATTTTCTGGAAATGTGTGGAAAGGGGATTTTCTGGAAAAGAAATACTTACGATTCGCTGGGTGTTGGTAACTGGGGAAAGTGTTTAGATCGTTCTATACTTATAAATGATAACGAGTGGTGTAAAGACATTCCGTCAGACGATATTTTGGCAGACGACATATTAGCCCTCGGCATTTCGACAGTAATTTGGGCGTAAGACATTTCGGCCCGCGACATTTTGGCGGTCATTTGTTATACGCCAGCCCAAAAGGCGGACGTATTATGTGAATGCGGTTTCCGTCCAGATGTCCGTCTGTCCGTCCCCCGTGTCCGGTCTATATCTGGGACAGTTTTCTATATACAGTTCCTATTTTTGGTGAGTGGACACCCTGAGGGAAGACGATGTGTCGCGTACCAAAATGGAGGTCAGGTCAGAGGTTAAAGGTCACTGGCCTAAAAACCAGAAAATCACTGAACCATTCGTGCCCGGTCTATATCTGTGACCGTTTTCTATCCACAGTTTTTTTTGTGAGTGGATACACTAGATGGAGACGATGTGTTGCGTACCCAAATTGAGGTCGAGGTCATAGATCAAAGGGCACTGTGGCCTAAAAACTGGGACTTATTGATCATTGACAGTTTCTTATCTACAGTTCCAAGTTTTGGTGAATGGATACCCTGGGGGGGGGGGGCGATGTGTCACATACCAAATGTAGGTCAAGGCCAGAGGTCAATAGGTCAGTGTGGCCTAAAAATCAGGAAATTATTGAGAACTGCTAAATTTTTTTGAGTGGATTCAGTAGGGGGAAAAGATGTGTTGCATACCAAAAATTAGATCAAGGTCAAAGGTCACTGTGATCCCAAAATCAAAAAATCTTTAGAAGTATAGTTTTTTATGTCAGTAGATACATTAGAGGGACATGATGTGTCACGTACCAAGGTCAAAGGTCAAGGTCACTGTGACCCCAAACCCTGAAATTCTTAAAAATCATGATTTCGTGTATCTTTAGGTATATAAAGGATGTCGGCTGGTGGTAAATCAAAGTAATTAACTTTTTTAATAATGTGTGTTGTTGCATTCATAACTGTGTAATATGAGGAAAAGCAAAGAAAAAAATATAGGTTGGTGTGCATGTTTTATCTGTAACAAACGTTAAGTGGACTGACCCATGCTCGATAACCCAGAAAACATAGGGAATAGCCCTAGTTTTGAAGCATATTCATGAAAAATTCATATAAATAGTATTTAACTGTTTCTTATATTTTAACTGTTTGCAGATAATCACAATGTCTATCAAAATTCATCAAATTGGATGGATGTTGCTGTGCAAATTTCTCGGCTAGAAGGCTTTTAAAGGAAATCCCTATCTCTAAACCTAGGAAAGGGAGATAACCCAATAGGAAAAACGGGCAAAATGGCTACCAACACCAAACGCTACCACCGGACAGCGGGCCGTGTACCAACTTTAGGTCAAGGTCACTCCAAAATCAGGAAATCGTTAAAAGTCACATTTTATATGCTCCATCGAAGACAAGGTGGTATAATCCGATAATGAGTTTTGTCCATCTATCCGTCTATTAACATTTGTTGTCCGTGCGATATCTCCAGTTACAAGGTATGGATTGGTACCAAACATTGTTCGACATCGTAAAGTATCCTTTTCTGGATAGTAATATTCCAGTGGAACCTGCATATGGCGTATACATATCTCGCCTAGTAGCATTTGCTGGATCCTGTGTTAAATGTGACCATTTTAATGAACGTCACAAAACATTGTTGCAGAAACTTATAAAACAGGGCTATTCCAACAAGCGCCTCCACTCAAAGTTTCTCAAATTTGGCGATACATATCGCATGCTGATAGCAAAATACGAGCGTAGCGTGCAAGATCTATGGCGTTATGTTTCGTATCTTGTGTCTAACTCCGCTAAACCCGGGGCTAGGGGCGGTATGAACCCATGTACTTCAAGATCCTCATTGTGTTCATATGAACAGTCACAATCAAAGCGTGACTGAGATACATCATTCTCTAGATGACGACTTTACAACGATTATTATGGATTAAGAATACTGATCAGCGATACGGATTTTATATTTTTGGAACATCATGATGTCTTGTTGGCATCATTGAAAACTGTTGACCGCTTCTCTCTTGCAGGAAACAAGCCTATGCTTATGTATACTATGATTGTCTTTTTGAATTTGGTGCTAATACTGTTATCTGGAATATGGAATAGGTCTTTGGATTATGGACGCGGATATTCTTTAATGGACGGCGGCTGAATTATGAATGACGAACTAGACGCTTGTAATTAGGTATACCTTACTCGAAGGGCAAAAATGTACTCTATACATTTTGAGGTCAGTAGATCAAAGGTCAAGGTCACAGTCCCCCAAAACTAAATCCAGTTTAACTGATTATTGTTAGGTTGCACTATTCAGAGTTGTCTCCCCTACATGTATATGGCATTTGTCCTGTGGAGTTGTCTCACCTGTTTGATAGATGTATGAATCAGCTACATTCAGTTAAACTGTTGTGAAATAAAAACCATGCATTTACTATTTTAACTGGGAGAGAAGACCTTTCTGAATTTCATATCTATTCATTAGCTCACGAACAAAGGTTTACTTCATAACTTTCTTCACATCTTTCTTCCTTCATGAAGAATTTCTCACCTGAATGGAATCTATTTGAAAGAAAATTAATATTTTCTTGTTTGAATATTGTTGATTTCGTTGTGGGATATGTGAGCTCTCGGCTCTTGTTTCAATGTCACCTAGTTACCAAGAGTTACCCCTTTTAGTTTATCATTCAATGTAAGATTTCATAATCGTTACGTTCACATAAGCACAAAATTTTAGACCTTTCTCTGAATTGCTAGCTACCAATTGGAACCAAGGCAATTAAACAGCCTTGAATTTGGACCAGTGTCATTCTAGATGTACGGGCGTATATTGAAGCCCCTTGGACTCTTGTTTCAATTTAATACTGTTTTTACACTATTAAGTATTTCAGCTGCTTGTATGCTAGTTTTGCTCTATATGTGTACATGCATGTACATATGTACATGTGAATAATAAATCGCCCACCCACTTGTGAACATGGCAGTTTCTTCATTTTATCTAATTTAGAATCTTAAAATTTAATTATGATGTAGAATTAGTTTGATTTGGTGGCCCGAACAAAATAGGACAATCTCTGATTTTCGACAGACTTTTGTTTCCTGACCACATGCATTTGTGCTGTAAGTTTTATGTAACTATGCCTACTCACTCACTCAGATATGATGAATAAAATTCGACTGCCGAAATGTCGCGGGCCGAATTGTCGTATTATTTCCGAAATGTCGCGAGCTGCAATGTCGCCTGCCGAAATATCGTGATATTTGGTCGTTTTGCTCACTCACTTATTCAGTATAATCGTTTTGCTAGTGTCGGACACGTTAGAAGAGTCGAGCGACTGCCTGAATGTTGATATTAACACATTGTAGGTTGTTATAGAATCTATGGTTAAACATGTATTCATATATCCTAATCACGTTGTCTGATGCTGTGAACATAATAGGTGACTTCAAACTTGACCAACCACCTTAATCTGTTCTTTGTCTTGTGTATTCTGCAATTTGGACCTGTTGTGGAATTTAGATGGATATAGAGGGACGCCTCGCATGTATCTGTTTGAGTTTCACATTTGCCCTAATCAGTTTTGGAAGTTTGTTAGTTGATTCAATGTCAATTCACGGGTTTGATCGGTACATGTACATACATTACAATTATATTGAGATTGGGAGCGTATCTGCTAATTGAGCGGAAGCCAGGAAATACTGACCGCTGTATGTACTTGAAGGGGTCAGGAAGCACTGACCGTTGAAGATAGCTGATGGATAATACAGTAACTGGTACGAGCGAGAGATTTGTCACGTCAGGTCAATTGTATACTTGAATATTAAACCTGATTTACGCTGTATGTTATAGAAATGCATATAAATGAATTGTCTTTTGTTAAATGGATTAGTAAGAGTTTGAATCAGATGAGTATTTGTGCGCGGTTATATATTTTGGGGAGATCTAGCAAACCTGAACGTCTATTTAACATGATAAAGCTATACATGTATATTACTTGAATCAGTGTGGTCAAACAGGCGAGCTCTGACCGAGCAATGACCAGCACTCAAGTGTCCATTCCGGTAGTTTCCCTAATTAAATGTTTGAGTTGTGAGAAACTGAAGTTTGGGCCGAGCCTGCGTTAAGTATCTTGTTTACTCTACTGTATAAAAGATCGATGTATACTACACTAGGCTAAGCATTAACACCATTGCTTCATCTGTACAGACGTTTTTAGTTATCATGATTTGCTGTACTTTGTCTCTGTGATGATGCAGAAGTAAACAACAACAACAACCTCTGTTTATCTCAACGAGTTGTCTTGTAGTTCTTTGGATTGACCGAAGACGAACTTACAGAAAGGGTTATGTGAAGAAGGTTCCCCGACGTCTTATCTCTGTCGCACAAGCCTATGAACTGCGGATAAGACGCAAAAAGTCCACACTGTGTAACACAACACATCACGTACAGTAGCTCACAGAAATCTGACATGCTACTTTAGACTGAATGCAAATATATGGGGCCCTTTTCATACGCCCGCCCAACAGGCGGACGCATTATGTGATGGCGGGTTCCGTCCGTCTGTCGTCTGTCCGTCGGGGCGTCTGCCCGTCCCCTCATGTCCGTTCTATATCTGGAGCAATATTCAACCTACAGTTTCAATTCGTAATGAGTGGATACCCTAGGGGAGTGTCAAGGAAATCATTGCACCGCTCGTGTCTGGGCACAGTTGCCTGCCCTGTAGGATATTGGACGGTCGATGTCTACGTATAATTATTTCCAATAAATTATGAAAATTAATAAAAAAAAAATTAAATCGATTTTTTTTTAAAATATTTTTTCTAAGTGCATTTCTCTTTTATCTTTGGCTCAATTAAAGTCATTCCCTATAATGTCAAGCCGAGTTACTACAGTTTTTAATGATCTACCATATCATAGAGGGCAGGGTATGGTAGATAATTAAAAACTGTAGTAACTCGGCTTGACATTATAGGGAATGACTTTAATTGAGCCAAAGATGAAAGAGAAATACACTTAGAAAAAATATATTAAAAAAAATCGATTTAAAAAAAATATATATATATTTATTAATTTTCATAATTTATTGAAAATAATTATACATAGACATCGACCATCCAATATCCTACAGGCCAGGCAACTGTGTGTCTGGGGTATATCTGTGGCAGTTTTCTATCCACAGTTGCCTTATTTTGTGAGTGAATGCACTAGGTTGAGACGATGTGTCGCGTACACGTAAACTTGAGGGCGAGGTCAGAAGTCAAAAGTCATTGTGACCTAAAGGTCAGGAAATCATTGATTTTTTAAAATTTTGATGAGTGGATTCATTGGGGGGGGGGGAGAGGCGTCGGGTACCAACATTTAGGTCAAGGAAAATCATAGAAAATCTCAGTATTGTGTGTTAGAGGATACAAAGCGAGCGACAATGCTCTTGTTATCTGTATCATGGACCAGCTAATAAGCGATCCCAACATGTAACCATATCGGTCATCTATACGCGGTAAGACTGACCCTGGGATCGTGTGTATCCATGTTCAGCCTACTTTCGTCAACTGCAGGAGGGAATTTCCATAAATCAATACCACATGACTTCGTCAGCCAATCAGCAAAAGTCTACCGACGTAACCCCAACGTAACTCTCCATTTTCGAGTCATGTGATGTCCTACTTGTTCAAAATTACAGATCCACCACGCCTCTTGTATGATACGAAAGTTAGTCATACCTATATATTTGTGTAAGCCTAGGCAATATCTGTTTCAGAAGTGGTATGAATACCTGTAATTTATCAGATTTCTCGAGTCTGTTCTCCGCCGGATGAAGGCCGAACAGAATCCGGTAAAACACCGGATATCGCTCCGCGAAAATGGAGACACACGATTCGCAAGCCATTTTATGGATGGCGAAGTGTACGCAAATGAAGCGATCCATGTCTACATGTATATGTCGCACAAGGTGAAATTTTAGTTCATAACATTGATACAGTACCAGATCCAAAATAAAACCGCATGACGGGAAATGCAAATGTTGATAATGGACGAAACATCAATTTAATTTGAAATACAAAACATGTATGCTGCGAGATGGAAAACTGGAATACGGGAGAGATCTCGAACCTTCCATCTTACATTTTCCATTTTGCAAGTTAGCAAATCAGATCGCGGGAGCGGTGCCTATCTTTTCTTCTTTCTACTTTCAATTTAGCGAGATGGAAAGCTATAGTACCGGACATATGTTAAACTTTCCATCTTTCTACTTTCAGATTTACTAGATGGACACGGACCCTTGTGATAGTGTTTTAAATGAGGTCGGAAAACAATTTGATTCAATGTTAGGGGTTCGAAAGATATCTCATCAGCATATATTGATTTTGGTACTGTGATGTCAGGCACACATTTCCTCGCCATTTCCCAATATTATTCATACTAAAAATTAATTAGCATTGATCAGGTTAACCTAGTGGATAAATAGAATGTTGAACATCAAATTCGTTATATCTGCAGAATCGAGGGTTTACATCAAGGATGATGGAACCATCCTTAGAGGCAGAGAGGCGGAGGCCGCAATGGCCAGAAAGGATGCAAATGAGATGATAAAAGAGTTGGGACTAGAATCGCCTGAAAAGACAAGTAAGCTCTCCTGTCAGGTCTGAAAGGATATGTGACGTTAATATGGAGAAAACACCCTTGTGAGTAATAGTAAGCAAGCAAATGTTTTTCCATTCAAAATCTTCAGATTTTCTTTCCTTCCATACTGAAATATCATACCTATTTTGATATTTTTGAGGGAGGATTTTACCTTGTGAAAAAAAAAGTATTACACCTCAAGCTAAAACTATATTGCCCCACAATATATTATTAGGAAGTTATTTGAAAGAATCAAGAATGGGTTTGTTTTAAGGGTATCTCATGCCTCAAAAATATCAAAATAGGCCAGGGAACACATTTCCAGTTTTATGTAGTTCTTTAGAGATTTCAGTATGTAAACTCCAAGAAAAAGTTTGCAGACTTTGCAGTAATCGTCATTCACAAAGAAGCATTTTTATGTAAACATCACATATTTTTTTGATTGATCAGTGGTCATTTGATTATATAGATCAATACAAAGTAAAGTTTTCATCAAATGAAAGACCATTGCAAACAGTGTGGGAAAATATTTATTGTATTTTTTACGATTTTATTACACAGAGTAAACTGCAAATAAAGCATGGTAGTATATGGTGGTCTGCTGCAATCATATTTAGGTCCAGTGACGTCACACTGCCTTAATACATATATTTCAAACTTTGTGTGCACTTTCCAATGCTTGGTTCAAGCTTAAGGTGTTCATACTTTGCGTTTCAACACAAACTCACTGTTCCAGTATGCATGTTTCACCAAAATCTGGGGAATGCAAGATTCAAATTGACTTGACACTTATGAGTTACCATCTCCCATACTTTGGTGAAACATGCACATTGAAACAGTGAGTCTGTGTTGAAAATCAAAGTATACGCACCTTAAGCTTGAATCAAGCATTGGAAAGTGCATACAAAGTTTGAAATATATGTATTAAGGCAGTGTGACGTCACTGGACCTAAATATGATTGCAACAGACCACCATAGAATATCATGTTTTATTTGCAGTTTTCTCTGTGTAATAAAATCGTAAAAAATACAATAAATATTTTCACACGCTGTTTGAAATGGTTTTTCATTTGATGGAAACTTTACTTCAGGGTTTACGATCACTTTAATATTTACTAATTTATCATGCAGTTTTTGCGGAGAAATTGCATAAATAAAAAATTCAGAAAATCTGACCGACAAATCGACCAAAAAGTGCTGTTTTGAAAATGACGTCACTGTGACGTCATCAAAGCGGCCATCTTGGATTTTTTACATTTTCTGGTAGAGCTTGAATTTCAGATCCCTAGATCAAGGGGTAAGAAAAATAATTAGGGGCCATTTCGCCCCCCCACCCCGCCCCTCCCAGGCCTGGACAGGTCCCAAAAGCCCAGGACAGATAGGGTTAATGTGAAAGTTTTCCTATTTTCGGTGACATACGTCTTGGTACAATACAAGAACGTCCACAGGTATCTGTATTGAATTCAATTGCTACCATTAAATCAGAGCGATATGCAAGAGGTGGGAAAAATTGACGACGTCTGACGACTAAAAAAGAACCATATGACTCTACAGGAAAGCATCCCTCGGCATCTCCCATTCAGACCCGAGAATACGGTGGATTCTCGGACGTAGCCTTAGTATCTCAGCCGCGCTTTTATTGCAGATGTTCATGTGGAGACTAGGAAGTATCCACACGGCCCCTTAAGCGGAATTAGATACGCTAGCTCGGGAGCTGTGGTGACAGATCAGCTCAAACAAATTAGTCATCTGATGTTAATGGATGAGAGTCGTGGTCAACTGATGAAGTAAACGCCACAACATGGGGTAAACCTGGTAAATGTAAGAATACCCAGAAAAACTAACCTGCATTGCCCGACGTCGTACGGCTTAAATTTCCCACCAAAACAATAAACCTACATATATTTGTGGAATGACATGATATCCGAAACAGAGTAGTTAATGAAATGTTATTAGCAAAATGCTTGTCTTTCTCTATGTCACATGGTATTGGCGCGCTCGCCGGTCACCGGAAGTTCCATTTATTGAGAATACTCACTCAATCCCTTGACCTACTTACAGGGCCTGTTGACACTTGACACAGTCTCGTAGTACAATACAGGACATAGTGACGCGATCCGCAATGGTAGGGATCCATACATTGGCAGTCATGCTGAAACTACTTTCAAGCACAGTATCCGCCCAAACTCTTAACAGCGCATGTCAGTTGTAGGATTTCCGTAGGATCACGGAGGTCGGTCTATGATGAAAAGCCAGGAGAAACATATCAAATTAGACGGGATCTTTCGAGGGCAGAGTCAATACAAAGGGATTATTGAATTTATTTTAATCACTTATGATAGGGGAGAGGAGGACTATGTGAGCGGACACACATAATTCTATGTGTGCTGTGCCACACGTCCGGCGGCTCAGGGGTAAACCTGAGAACTGCAAATTTACAAATACCAACACCATTAATACGCGAGGTCAGATTACATCGACGGAATCGGCGGAGCGGCCCAGAATGGCTCTAATGGTTTTAAATATCGAAGTTCTGAATACAATGTTCATCAGCTTATCAGTTTTACAGGTCAAACATATAAATGACTTTATCCCCACAGATCATGATGACGACAGAGCAGCGGAAGCTCCCAGCCAAGAAAACTCTCGAGGTTTTGCTGAACCCTTAAAAGAAGCCGGAGCAGATCTAACGGCAGAATCCGACAGTGTCTGGAAGGTTTCGAAAGAAGCGGGAACTAGCATTTATCATTTTAGCTTGGATATTGATCAATTATTGAACAATGTATTCGGTTCGGTCAACTTGGTACAGGAAGAGATTAACAGGGTCGCAAATATAGCCACGAATACCTTAACCGGTGCAGACGACCATATTAAAGATGCCATGGAAACATTAGAGACCTGGGGAGATATGGCTGCAAATATTAGAAAAGGGGCCTCAGAAATCAAGACGTATGCGGGTCAAACTACTGACGGCTTGAAGCGGTTTACGGGGAGCCTGAATGATACGGCACAGGGCCTTGCAAATTCTGTAAAAAGTACATTGAAAACACCAACAGTACAAAACATTGTGGATTTATCTGACGTGACAGATGCTGTTGGTGATCTTGCATCTCTTGCGGACAAATCCAACAGTAAGTGTGGGCACCTACTTGACAACCTTTTAAAATCTTTTGGAAATAACGTGGACTGGTTTTCAGCCAAGCTCATAGAGTATGGAGAGAATAGCGGAATATTCGGAGCTATACGACAGGCGGCCAAAATTATCCGTGATCTATTGGGAAAGATCTCTGGTTGGATCAACAAGCTGAAAGATAAGATCTCCGGATTCCTGGGAAAAATTAACTGGGTGTTCGAGAAGATATTTATGGCAGTAGCCACAATTCAGTCAATAGTAGGAATTCTTGGGTTAGATATCGGCCTCATGAAAGAGGCGCTGAAAAATGGAACCATCCGCCCAACCGACGTCCAGTTGAATGCCCGCTTCTTTGCTGAAAAGTCCTCCTGCAAGATATCCGGACTGAAACTTACAGGTCTGAATGTGTCAGTTGTAAAAAAGGTTTTGGATTCCTCTAACAGTGGCCATATTGATGCCGTCGGTGCAGAAGCTAATTTTCTAAACGCTGACCTAGCACTTGAAAGGGAGGGCAAGTCAAAGAGACATGTTGTTTATGCTAAAGGAGTTCAGGCGAACGTCGGTAACATCCGAGCCACGATGATTGATAAGACAGAGAGAGAAGAGATCACGGCTGGTCTTCTTGCTGCTGAAGTTACGGCTCTCAACGCTGACGTTGCTCTTCAGAGAGAAGGGAGGTTCAAGAGACATGTTGCCACTGCTAAAGGCGCCAAAGCCAACGTCGGTAACGTTAACGCAACACTCGTCGATAACAGAGAGGGAGAAGAGACCGTAGCAGAAGTAGCCGCTGGGCAGCTGAACGCTTTCAACGTTGAGGCCCATGGCCTTGGAAGGAAAGGAACCCGCAAAGGATTCACTGCACAACCAAATGCAAGCATAGGTAATGTTGCGGTTGGAGTTCGCAGACATACAGACGCAGTTATTAACACCGGGCCCGCCGTTTCTGCATTCAACGTTGACCTCACAATTGGTCCACCATCATGGCAAAATGTAGCCAATCAACTCCAACCTGGAGTGGGATTTATGAATTTTGGGATCCCCTTCCTTAGCAGTGGCGTTATCGGGGGAGGTGCAGCTGGAAGCAATGGGGATGGCGGGAGTGAAGATAATGGGAGTGGCGGTAACGAGGATGGTGCAGCAGACCGCGGAGAAAACCAGACTAAGGGACACCATAGTAAAGGAGTTGGACGAAGTGGCTCTGGTGTGGGCAGAATTGATGGTGATGGTGATTCTGGAAATCGTGTTATGACATTTCACACAGGGGCTATCGACTCAACAAAGGGTAGCAATGGAAACAGGTATGGAACAACTAGGGAGGGCATGACAGAGGGAGCAAAAGATGAGGTGCAGGGAGTTGACGGCACTGCTGCTGGACGAAGTGGTCGCCGTGTTGGAATAGTCACGGGACAATCTTCCTATGACGGAGTAAGTATACATTCTGGTGATGATCGGCATGGTAATCCTGTGGTCTCGGGCAACAGTGGATTTATCGGTCCACACTCTGTAATCCAGGACAGAGATAGGCTTGGCCCCACTGGTCATGAGTATGACACAACAGACAGGCGTACAGAGAAGATGGGTGAAAATATTGGAAGTGGATTTCGACGAAGGAGCTTTGGCGTCCTAAGGGAAGGAATGGGAACCACAGGGAAAGGTCCGATGCAACGTGGTCACGAGCAGGAGATCGGACGTCGAGGGCAAATGCCAGAATTCTCCTCTATGCTTGCCCCTGTGGATAACCCGAATGTCAAAGAACACTGTGGAAATGAATCCAGTAACAGCAAGACGACAGATCCTTATCAAGACACGTTATCGGCTCTCGTTAAGGAAAAGCTGGGCGATAAGTTACATGAACAGCAAAAAAGTGCCAAAGATGTTAAAAATAAGAAACCAACTGTTCGACAGCAGTTAAGCAAGTCGGAATTCAAGGAGAAGATGCTGAAAGAGTGCAAGGAAGTACTTGGACAAAGTCCTACGGATTCAGAGCCAGGGGCAGGAAGTACCACAGGCACCGTGAAAGAAAAACCGAAACCGAAATCAAAACCATGGGGCTCGCATGGAAATATCCACGGATTCAACACACTGGTCATGGACAGCGAAAAGACAATAAAAAAAATCGATAACATAGCGTGTTTCGAAGATTAACCTTCATGAAGTTGCACGATATAGCAATCTAATTAAAATTAAATCCTATCTGCTCCCCATTAGGATATGTCGCTCGTAGGATCTAACAGGCTTGCAGTAACTCGCGTGTTAACCACTCCCGTGAACGCTTCATAGTGCTTTGAAGGGAACATTGATGAGAAAGAATTTTTGGTTGGCTCAACCGAATTTGCCGCGGTTCCGACATTGTGGCACCATAATACGGGGTAGATATATGGACTGATCTTTGGTGTAAACATTGGATTAATGGAGACAATGAACCTATCTCCCCTCCCCGACTGCAAATGGATGAGTCCAGATCCGACCATGATGTCATAATGCTATTAAATATTCATGGTATGGGCGCTCAGAACACCAAAATCAATTGAAATAAGTAAGATCCTCTATAGCTACATGTACGATTGGGGAGCTTTGATAGGATATTAATTTATTAAGATTGACGATATAGTTCATATAATGTTTCATCAGCGAATATTTATGTTTTGCGATAAACCTTTGCATATATATATGTTCTTTGGAGAAATGTCCTGATGTATCTGTAGATCAAATCAGTTCAATGAACGCAGTTTTGTCTTTCGACATGTCTTTTTTATGGAATGTATGTAGTAGTTCCACAAGCAGAATTTATCTGCATGCAGGAATTTACTCTTGTAAGACACACATCAGGATTGGACTACAACCATATTACTTTAATCTCAATGCGTTCTGTTTAGAAGTTCCAATACTCAAGTTTTGAGATAGTAAATGCAGTGGAACTCCCCATATTTGAAGTCACAAATATCTGTCTCACGTGACCTATGGTAGGGGCAGACAGCACTCGGCACGGTCTCGTACCATACTAGGATATAGTAATCTCGGTCCGCACTGCTAGGAATCCATATTGGCATCCATGTTGAAAGCTCATATCGCGCTGAAACTCCGAACTGCGCATGTAAGCTGTATCACTTCCGTAACCATGGAGATCAGCTTCAGACGAGAAACCAGGAGAAACACCTCAAATTAGAAGAGATCCTTCGGGGTAGAATCAAGGGAATATCCATTTCATTTGGATATATACTTTATCTTCTAATAAGGGAGAAATATAACAAGGACTATGTTATCGGAAACACATCCTATAGCATGTGATGTGTCTCACGTGCGGCGGATCACAGTTTACACCGGAGCGGTGTAAAATCCTTACACCCTTAATGCGCGAGGTACTATGACTTCGGCGGAATAGGTCAGACAGCCTAGGAAGGGACGAAAACCCTTTCCCGTTGTTCATAATTATGAAACCACTACACTAATTTAAGTTTATAAAAGAGAAATGCACGCTGGTTCAGTAACAAATCCAGTACAATTTTACCACAGAATTGAAACAAGTAACACAGGATCGTACATTTTAATCGTGCTGCAGAAAGAAACCCAAGCAATCCTTTGTCTGCAAATGGCTGTCGACCACGATACCGTCACAGTTATTCCGCCGTGATGTCATGAGCTCGCTCTCTCTCTCTCTCGCTCTCTATCTCTCTCTCTGGCTCTCTATCTCTCTCTCTCGCTCTCTATCTCTCTCTCGGAGAGAAATAGCACTACCGGTACATGTACCTCTAAGGATGCATTCGTCGGGTTGACTCTTGTTGCAATTCGATGGAAAGTGTTCCCTTTCATATTTCTTCACCATCAATATATCAAGAGAGCTCAAATGATAACTTTATTTTTGAACATCGGATGAATATATTTCTGTAAAAAGTGAAAATCAATTCTTCAGAATCTGCTGAGGAACATTCTGTTGTACATATGCAGCTTTGTCTCTGCCAGTATAAGCACTCGCCGAGTAAAATCGCCAGAGTATGGCGTCAGACAACAGGCCTGGCACTGGGACACTATCGTTGGGGATGAAACAGAACGTCTCAGGGTGTCGATATGTTATCCGTGTATTTGCTTCCATATAAATAGAGAGAAATAGGGGCGAAAGAAAAATACAGGATTCTTCGAAGTTCACGAATAATGACAACTTCATATAGTGCTAAACTGTATAAATATGCAGGTGACAAAACGTTGTCATATGCTCATAAGCCATTAAAGAATATAACTGAGACGAAAAGTGATTTCTTGGTAGATTAGATTTGCAGTAACAAGAACACTGAAGACCTGGGAAAACTGAAATAAAGGGCATTAAGATTCGTCTTCAGAGCTTGCAAGAGCACATCGAATGACATTCTGCAAAAAGAAAACTTACCAACACTCTATCTGAGCCGAGTCAAGAGCATGTGTGTTGAAGTCTAAAAAATTCTACACGTCTGATCCCGTCTGTATCTACGGGATACCCGTCTGTATCTACGGGATACCCGTCTGTATCTACGGGATACCCGTCTGTATCTACGGGACATGATCAACTTAATATGCAAAATAATCATTTAGGTAGAACAAATTTAACAGAAACACCCAGAGTAAACACCACAAAGTATCGTAAAAACTCATTTCGGTACGATAGTCGATTATGGAATAGCTTACCGAATAAATTTCGGACGGTCTCTGATAAAGAAAAATGGATTCCAAAGACTAAATAGGACATGGGGAGAAGAATTATTAATATGGACTACATGTATATGTTTGATTACCAATTTAAATTTAACAGCATCAGTACTGGCAGGCTTTCATCATTACATTGCAACACCGATTTCGAGACAAAATGGCAGATGGATAAACATAGAGTCCAAAAATAGAATATGCCCATTATGCAACAGTGCAAGTATAGGCACAGAGTATATATATCTTCCAATACTCTTTCTCTAATATAACAAGGCAAAGATATATATTCCAAAAATATCTTAATCAATCCAAACACTACGAATACCGAAATATATTCAATTGTGCAACACGAAGTCATTAAGATCCAGAAGATGTTCCCAAATCCTTGATGTTCTCCACTAAATATATACAGCCACGACTGGATATGAATATGCCTAATCCACAAATAATAGACAATATATTTTACTTTTACTAATCATTTGTTTCATTTTTTATCCAGGTGCCCAATGATACACCTAATCTTAGAAAATATGTATATCCTTAAATTTTTGAACAACTATGTATATCTTACGCCCTGTCTAATATTGGATAAAGGGCAGGATTGACACCGTTAATATATATATGCATTTCCCTATACGTATGTATTTATCAAGTTATAACCATATATACACTCCCGTATACCCCTGAATTCCACAACAAACGTATATCTATAAATTATTAAAACCACGTGTATGTTCAACTTTCAACACAAATATGTATATATCGAGAGCTTCTAGTATAAATCCGAATACAAATATTTTTTAATGTTTGATGTTGTAACCCACAATCTCAAGTACCAGTATATAGCCAATCCGAAAAAAAATGTATACGTTCAAATTCCTGAATACCTATGTAAATAATACGGCCTCCTTCATATTACTTTAAGCACGTTTGAAAACCCTAACAATTGTGTTTCTATACAAATCCCTGTATAGCTATGTATATACATGTATCTTTCGTATTTTTTAATTATCTAACAATTATGTATATGTTGCATAACAATAATGTACATTACGTCTTATTATTATTATTATTATTTCCGATATAAATATATGTATATATATTTTGTTTTATTTTGTTGTGCATATTGTTTCTTCTGTATATCTTTTTTGATGATTTATTCATTCATCTATTTCTTTCACTGGTATTTCTATCACTACTAGTGACTAATAGTTTTCATATCCTATCAATTAACTCAAATATCTATTGTTATTATTATTAATATTATTATTATTATTAGTTGATTTTAAGCAAGATCCGTGTCACCTTCGATTACCAATGTTAAAAATGTAATATATGTACCTCATATGTCACGAATGCGACCAGAGTGTAAATACGGTTGAAGTTGAAGTTGATTTCTGTAACTATCAGTGTGATATATTGTGATAATCCCCATATACATGTAAGATGTGTGCTATAGTTAATATTATTTGTAGAAATGATAGTGATAAGTGACTACATTTTGATTTTTTGATCACTTTATGTGATTTGTACTTCTTATGCAATATAATCCACTTGTCTAGTCGAATAATTGTGTGAATTATGTGAAATAATTATCTGGAAAACTTGATTATCCATTCTATGCACACAGTTATATTAACCGCAAAAAATTGGGTGTGATATTTTCATTTCATTTTTTTATCTAATAATTAATGCTGAGATGCAAAATTGAAAACGATTAAATAGGGAAACAAATAAATAATATAAATGAAAATATACAATGAAAAGTCTATGTATTTGTGTACTTATCATGTTTATTATTATTATACACATTTGTGTCGGTCAATAGCTTGTTCAGAGCTAATGTCCTGTTTGTATATAATATCGACTTTAATTAGCGAGTAGATAATGTGCCTGTGGAGATGTAACATGGGGGTTTTCAAAACAGGCTGAAGTTTCCAACAGTAGTATCCAGGCAGCTCACAATAGGATATAAGTAAGCAGAATATTGATATCCGCCACAACTGAACGATTTATGTGTATTCATAGCCGCTCCAACTTGAAATATATCCGACGAAAACGTGGGCATTACATATCCAGCGGTCGGTAGGTGAAGGCTGCTCTCTAGGCTAGAGATTATACATTTGGTACCCCCAACAATTCATACTTTTTTAATTCCAGCACAAAGGCAAACTTACAAATGCCTTGGAGATGATCCCCAAGAATATTTTCCCACTCTCACTCCAATTCCCACCCTTACATCTCCTGAAACCCACTCCCATTCCAATTCCCACCCCTACCTCTCCTGAAACCCACTTCCACTCCAATTCCCACCCCTACCTCTCCAGAAACCAACTCCCACCCCAGTTCCCACCCCTACCTCTCCTGAAACCCACTCCCCTCCAATTCCCACTACTACCTCTCCTGAAACCCACTTCCACTCTAATTCCTACCCCTGCCTCTCGTGAAACCCACTCACACTCCAATTCCCGCCCCTACCTCTCCTGAAATCCACTCCCACTCTAATTCCCACTCCTACCTCTCCTGAAACCCACTCCCACTCCAATTTTCACCCCTACCTCTCCTGATACCCACTCCCACTCCAATTCCCACCCCTACCTCTCCTGAAACCCACTCGCACTCCAATTCCCACCCCTACCTCTCCTGAAACCCACTCCCACTCCAATTCCCATCTCTACCTCTCCTGAAACCCACGCCCACTCCAATTTCCACCCCTACCTCTTCTGAAACCCACTCCCACTCTCTTGGAACCCACTCCCACTCCAATTCCCACCCGTACCCCTCCTGAAATCCACTCCTACTCAAATTCCCATCCCTACCTCTCCTGAAACCCACTCCCACTCCAATTCCCACCCCTACCTCTCCTGAAACCCACTCCCACACCAATTCCCACCCCTACATCTCTTGAACCCCACTCCCACTCCAATTCCCACCCCTACCTCTCCTGAAACCCACTCCCACCCCAGTTCCCACCCTTACCTCTCCTGAAACCCACTTCCCTCCAATTTCCACTCCTACCTCTCCTGAAACCCACTCCCACTCTAATTCCTACCCCTACCTTTCCTGAAACCCACTCCCACTCCAATTCCCACCCTACCTCTCCTGAAACCCACTCCCACTCCAATGTCCACCCCTACCTCTCCTGAAACCCACTCCCACTCCAATTCCCACCCCAACCTCTCCTGAAACCCACTCGCACTCCAATTCCCACCCCCACCTCTCCTGAAACCCACTCCCACTCCAATTCCCACCCCCACCTCTCCTGAAACCCACTCCCACTCCAATTCCCACCCCTACCTATCCTGAAACCCACTCCCACTCCAATTCCCACCCCTACCTCTCCTGAAACGGTTCCTGGTGTCTGTTATATGGCTGCCATTTAAACAAAGGTATGGTGAATCACAATTTTTATTTCATTATTCGGGAGAAGTGTATCAGTTTTGTTTCATATGGTAAATTAAAGAACATTTAACGATGTGAAATCAGCCTAATGAGCTTTAAACATGAAACCGCTCTTTCCCTACTAATAACATGATACAGGGTGCATACACACATGACGCAATATTTCAAATAGGATGATGACCCCCTGTTTTGCTTTTTTAATATTTCACGGTTGATCTGATCTTTGGCTAACAAGGTATTACTATACAGTTTAAGCACATTTGCACTGGTAAAATTGAACGTGATCTACTCCTTCAAATAAAGTTTCTTACTCTTACTCTTATACTTTGATATTGGATTGTTGAAAAGACATCTTGTAGATTGAACTGTTGACATGACATGTTGGGTATTAATCTGTTCAAGTCACCTGTTCGTCCATTTTAAAAAATGAACTAACATTTGAGAGAGAAAATAATTTAACCGTCAGCGGGAATGGAACCCACGACTCATCCACTTGGCGTTGGCCTCGGGCCCCTTCATCATAAAATCTTAGCTTTATCTTTACTTGATTGCTTAAAGACCTTTGGTCCTCTCGTTTTTGTTACTCCTCTGCCAAATTTGGTCGAAGGGGTATGGTGGTGGTCAATGTCGTCCGTCCCCTCGTCTGTCCAGTATTCTTGATAACGCGATATCTCTTGGAGAATTATAGCCAGGCTTATCAAATTCATATCACATATGATGATGGCAATGGACCAGAAGCATATTGAAAATGACTGACCTTATTTGTAGATCAAATTATACATTTAAAATATATGTTGTTACACAATATCTCTTGAACGATTGTGCCCAGACTTTCTAAATTTAGGTCATAGCTGTATCTGGCTAATGGCCAGAAGCCTATTTAATATGACTGACTTGACCTATTTTGTCAAGGTAAAATTATACACGGCAAATGTAGATTAAATCTTGCTAACACAATGCATCTTGAGAAATTATAACCAAGCTTCCCAAATCCATACCACATGTGAAGATAGCGATGTACGAATAGGCTATCGTTTCTGGGGTGTATCGTTTGCTGTTGGTGGATGAACAACCCGTCATCTACAACTTCCAAGGGTAATTGTCAATTTATTGAAGTTAATGTTCCGATTAAGGGGGCATCAAAAATGCGCATTTTCTATTTTGGCGTATCGTTCATCTGCATAATCAAATCTGTGTTATATTCTCAAAGCATTTATATACGAAAATTAACCTTTTAAACCATATGGAGGCGTTTAAACGTATCCATGGATATGCCGGGGGATTTGATGTGTCTAAATATTTATAAATCTCCCTTTACACATTTCAGCAAACAACATTGAAAATTGAGAAGATTTGCACTTGGTTTCTAGTTCCTTATAAGATAAACCCACAATTTAACTGGTTTAAAAATAAACCAGTAAAAATTTGAACGCGCTCCTGAATGGTCTTCTCTCGTTGAAAGCTCTTTCGGATTGTGTTTCTAAAAACTTCTTGCTAACTGGCTTAACGTGACTCATTTATTAGATTAAAAAATATATATATATATATTTACACGACCTGCAGAGTAGCTAGCTCTCGCTCGAATAGCAAGTGTGATCTGTCTACTATCTTATTCGTCCATTTCCATTAAAGAGTCGCTGTTCATATGATTGATATTATTAAAGGGGAATTACTCTGCATGTTACACTGGATCTTTCGTAGCATACTGGTATATTCCGAATAAAACGAAATTCCTCTTTTTCAATGGGCTTTGTAGACCCACAGGGTCTATTGGACCAGTTATAATACCGAGAAAAAAACGAGCAAAAGTAGTACAGTTGACAAGATGACTGATTGTTTATTCAAGTGCCACAAGCAATCTAAGGAAGTCTTTTCAGTAATGGAAACAATTTGGTCTTCGATGGATAGCCAATTTCATGTAATTCTGTTCGATGTAAATACTCATTTGGATTTCAGGCTGATGTTAGATGGTCTGTATAATATGGTGGCTGATATCTGCCATGTCGTATCATCGTACTATCGCTCTATTTTTACTGGCGCGATGGTACGATGATACGATGATACGATGGTACGATGATACGATGGTACAATGCGATGGTACGATGATACGATGGTACGATGGTGCGATGGTACGATGATACGATGATACGATGGTACGATGCGATGGTACGATGGAGGAATTTCATCGTACCATCGCATCGTGCCATCGTATCATCGCATCGTGCCATCGTACCATCGCATCGTTCCATAGTACCATCGCATCGTGTCATCGTACCATTGCGTCGTGCCATCGCATTGTACCATTTTACCATCGTACTCGCGCCAGTAAAAATAGGGCGATAGTACGATGATACGACAATTGCAGATATCAGCCACCATAGTATAATATACTTGTCATCTTCCCATTGTCAGAATGTACAACTTTTGAGTGTACTGACAGCTAAACTGACAGCTACATGTATACAACAGAACGAGAATCTACCACGTTTAGCTCCAGTTCATCTAATGATTTATAACCATAACATGAAAGGCTTTATACATTGTATCACATACTGATTTCTTTGTCATTTCCTTCTATGATCCATCGCTGAAAAAGTAAACTGTTTTACAAATATTTGCGGCATGCAGAGATGACAGAATCTATACTATTATCAAGTCAGTTTCATAATAAATAAGAAATTTGTCACACCTATCATGTCTGGCTTGCTATTACGAAATTCAGCTTTATCCAAATGCCAAGCCTTCAAGCCACAGGGGATTCCCCGATCGTATGTCCAAGCCTGGTTGAAAATCTAAGACATGTTACGTTTTTTTATATATATATATATATATACATATGTGCTACATGTACATTTTCACTAGTTCAATAGACAGCCTTGCTGAGACTGAACAAATTGTATGACACTTCACCATGTTCATACTGTTACTGAACATCAGAGAGTGGAATTATTCTAACGTCCTATTTCGCTCAAGATTTCTTTGTGACGGTTCTACTCAGGATGTGGCGCCGAACAACAAATATATATCTGATACACACAGTTGGTCTACAGTTCCCACTTGGGAGGAGATTATATGCAGAGAAATCTATATCTAAAGCGTCTCGGTCGACCATGGACAGACCAGGGAAATACCCCGGGTAATCATCCGCAGGCCTGGACAGGTCCCAAAAAAGCCCAGGCCAGATAGGGTTAAGTGCATCTTCACAATTGAAACCTGTCACCTCTCATACCTCGTAGTGGATTGGCCTAATCAACTAGCTTAGCGCGTTCACTGATTGGGTTTATTCAGGGGAAACCCCTTGCTCTATTTATATCCACAACTCGTATGGGTAACTAACCAAGCCAGTGTATCGATCCCAACAGATCGATCGATACACTGGCTGGCGAGGATGGGTTAAGTGATGTACTGGTTAGATTATCCACCCCCATTATACCAACACGCGGCAATTCACGAAACTAGTCATCGGTAGCTCTGATACTGGAGAATACCATCCACATTTGATACATTAATGAACCGAAAAACTATGTCAAACCTTTCGCATTAATCAAATATTTTTCAAGTTACTGTAACCTTTCCTTTTCCTTGTGTCGATAAAAGGAATCATAATAAACACTGCGAACATACATGAAAACGTAGCTCGGGGACCGAGGAACAAATGTTATAGCCAATGGTTGAAGGCTGGGTACAGGTTGCAAAGAAATATTCCAAAAATTACCTTCACAGACTAGACATAAACTAGCCATATGTGGATGAAAAATTCTGTAGAATACTTCCTATATTTCGCGCAGTAAAAATGGCAAATGTTGTTAAGTTGCTGTACTCTTTGCCTCGTGTATAATTGCATTTTTGGGTCGAATTTTTCAGTCAGATCCTCTGCTGGGGGAGTTATGTAATTATAATTAAAATGACTCCAATATGATAACATGAGCAGTGTGACTAACGTCACAGGACCTACGAAGTAGAGTAGGCATTAGGACTCGAACGCGAACTCAACCCTTGGAAATCCCCACCCCCAGTTGAAATCCTGCCTATATTAAGATGGGCACCGCCCAAGTCAGAATCGCCAGTGATTTTCATCAAAAATCACCAGGAATTTTCATCACAAGTAGGTCAGCTCAGAACTTGTTGGTAACAGTCTTCTAATGCGCCTTCATTTTAACTAAAAGAAACAGATTGAATAATAAAGGTTCAGTAGATTTCAAGCTTTACGTGTGAAAATACATTTACATCTCTTTAATGGTTTTCAGTGCCCTTGTCCAGGATCAAAACAACGTTTTGAATCACATTATTTTCCCAACAATACAACATATTTTTATATATAGTACTATGGTAGAAAGGTTGCATTTATGTAGTTTACGGTAGTTCAACTCAAGACCAACACCTTCTCTGCACAAGATAATAATGATTTTATGTCATTCTCCTGAGCATAACCGGTACAAAGACGAATAAATAGCGTCTCTACATCACGTTGTTATCTAGATATATGAGACAACACATTTTGGGTATCGGCAATCTGATGAATGCACTATTCCGGTTTTCTTGTTTCACATTATATTCTATGGCGGTTGATCGGTGATTTTCTTCATTGATAAACGTTAAACCACCTCAGCTTCGTTGTGTGAATCGGAATTGCATTGCTGTGACACACCAACACACTCCGTGGCAGTGATTCTGTATATGTTTGCATGTATCTATAATCAAGGAATCAAAATGGATCAAGATTTGAAATGACAAGAAAAATTTAGACATATTTTGTTTACACATGTAATTTTTTGTTTAAATTATATCCAAGTGTGATATATAGGCCTAGTCAATATTCAAGAGGTACAAAAAAACTCAAGTTATCATATTTCCACATCATGATCAAAGTTACTTTATCTAGTTAAATTCTACCAAAAGAAGACCCTTTAAACATGCCGTCATGGCTTTGTTTCGCCCTCAGTAAACTGTTATCATTGTCGCTCACACAGACTAATCTGAAGGATGATACCACATCTTTCCTTCTTCTGCTGGGTTATTGCACCACGCTGACTTAATTGGTTGATGTAGGATATTTCACCATCAGTGAGTAATCTGACCTGAATTTGAAGCCTGCTGTGGTCAGTGATGAAATGTTTGGATGTGAGATAGGATACACGTTAAAGGCCACAGTTTGCATGTATCTATAACAATATACTGAATTGTGTGTATTAAGGCTGGCATAGCGGTGTAGATAAATGCACTAACAAATGATGGAAAATTAGCATTTCCTATTTCATACATGGCGAATTGTCCCAGATGCACGTTAAGATTAACCTCAGTAATAGGGCCATGTGGCATACAGTGATATTTTTAGCAGCAGTGGGTAATTTGACCTGAATTTGAAGCCTGATGTGGTCAATGATGAAATGTTTGGATGATACACGTTAACGGCTACAGTTTACATATATCTATAACAATATACTGAAGTGTTAATTATAAATCTAATTTTAATCAGAATTATTTCAGATCAGAACTTGCTGGTAACAATGCCCTAATGCACGTTCATGCCAAAAATAAAGGTTCTAATGTCAATGGTTCTCCTTATTTTGCCGACGAAAGGATTCGTATGGACTGACTCACTCATTACCGGACAATTTGCGATCTGTAGCTTACTTCGTAGGAATTGTGTGATCGGTATGTACCGTCATAATTTCCGTGTAGTGTACACCATCATATAGTTGACGGCTGGCTTCGTTTATGTAATCCTGTTTATTTAGGATAACCGTTGTATTGTTTTTATCGGCCTTTGTGATAACATAGGCCAAACCCGCTGACTTCAGTTTATGAAGTGAGGCGATTTCCCCAGTCGTTAGAATATTCATCCCATAGAGACCTTTGTTCTTGGTAGTAAGAAGCATTTTAGTCGCAAACAGGTAATCCTCTGTGCTATTATCCGCTAGTGGCGGAATAAATGTAGAGCGTGGTCTGAAAGGAACAGATTTTCTGTTGTATTCAGAATATTCGTCTTCAAAATATACGTTGAGACGGGCTCTATGTTCCATAGATTTAAAGTCTGACATCATATCATCTATTCCCAATTTAGGGGATGGGACGTATTTTAGTCCCTTTGATAACATGAGCAGTGTGACTAACGTCACAGGACCTACGAAGTACAGTAGGCATTAGGACTCGAACGTGAACTGAACTCTTGGAAATCCCCACCCCCAGTTGAAATCCTGCCTATATTAAGATGGGCATCGCCCAAGTCAGAATCGCCAGTGATTTTCATCAAAAATCAGCAGAAATGTTCATCAAAAGTAGGTCAGCTCAGAACTTGTTGGTAACAGTCTCCTAATGCGCCTTCATTCCAAAATAAATAACGATCGCCGATTTAATTTTACAATTTTTTAATTAAAGGAAACAGATTGAATAATATAGGTTCAGTAGATTTCAAGCTTTACGTGTGAAAATACATTTACATATCTTTAATGGTTTTCAGTGCCCTTGTCCAGGATCAAAACAACTTTTTGAATCGCATTATTTTCCCAACAATACAACAAATTTTTATATATAGTACTATAGTAGAAAGGTAGCATTTATGTAGTTTACGGTAATTCAACTCCAGACCAACACCTTCTCTGCACAAGATAATAATTATTCTATGTCATTCTCCTGAGCATAACCGGTACAAAGACATACAGTGGGACAGGGTATTTTTAGCTCTGGGTAATTTGACCTGAATTTGAAGCTGATACACGTTAAAGGCTATAGTCCACATATAGCTACATGTATAACAATATACTGAAGTGTTAATTATCAATCTAATTTAAATCAGAATTATTTCAGATCAGAACTTGCTGGTAACAATGTCCTAATGCACGTTCATGCCAAAAATCAAGGTTCTAATGTCAACGGTTCTCCTTATTTTGCCGACGAAAGGATTCGGATGGACTGACTCACTCACTCATTACCGGACAATTTGCGATCTGTAGCCTACTTCGTAGGAATATACGTAGCCATGGAGTGTCCGCTCTCAATTATTTGTCCTTCCGGGGATAGGATAGAAAGTTTGGTAGGGGGATATCATGCCCCCGCCCGCCCCCGCCCGCCCCCCCCCCCCTTTCCAGTGTTACATGGTAGGGTAAAGTACAATTATGAAGTGACAATTTGTTTTCATTTTAATTGCATATATTTACATATATTTTTTCGTATTTATCCGTCTGATTTGATATTCCTACGAAGTAGGCTACAGATCGCAAATTGTCCGGTAATGAGTGAGTCCATCCGAATCCTTTCGTCGGCAAAATAAGGAGAACCGTTAACATTAGAACCTTGATTTTTGGCATGAACGTGCATTAGGGCATTGTTACCATCAAGTTCTCATCTGAAATAATTCCGATTATAATTAGATTTATAATTAACACTTCAGTATATTGTTATAGATACATGTTATCTGTAGCCTTTAACGTGTATCGTATTTCACATCCAAACATTTCATCATTGCCAAGAAAACTGTGGTCCGTTTTGCTCCAGCGTTTTATCGCATTTAATGAGTATCAGTTACTGTCCGTCTAAAAATACCCTGTCATTGAAACACATTCCACTATGCCACATCATGGCCCTATTACTGACTGAGTGAGGTTAATCATTATTATCTTGTGCATAGAAGGTGTTAGTCTTCAGTTGAATTACCGTAAACTATATAAATGCTACCTTTCTAAAAATTTGTTGTATTGTTGGGAAAATAATGTGATTCAAAAAGTTGTTTTGATCCTGGACAAGGGCACTGAAAACCATTAAAGAGATGTAAATGTATTTTCACACGTAAAGCTTGAAATCTACTGAACCTATATTATTCAATCTGTTTCCTTTAATTAAAAAAATTGTAAAATTAAATCGGCGATCGTTATTTATTTTGGAATGAAGGCGCATTAGGAGACTGTTACCAACAAGTTCTGAGCTGACCTAATTTTGATGAAAATTTCTGGTGATTTTTGATGAAAATCACTGGCAATTCTGACTTGGGTGGTGCCCATCTTAATATAGGCAGGATTTCAACTGGGGGTGGGGATTTCCAAGAGTTCAGTTCGCGTTCAAGTCCTAATGCCTACTGTACTTCGTAGGTCCTGTGACGTTAGTCACACTGCTCATGTGTCATACATAGATGCCAAATAGGCTCATAGTCTAGTGACCTAATGTACGTTGTTATTATCTGGGTAACAAGCGATAGTGAAATGCTGCTAAAATTACCTGTCAGAGCATTCAGAAATTGCAGTATTAAGAAATTACAATAGTCGCAAGCCTAACAGCTTGTAACTTAATTTGGTCAGCTTTCGATATTTGTGTGGCTGCTCAAAACGTTACTACATCATCTATATTTTTTGGATTTTTTTTTTTTTTGCCCTTGATGAAGCGGGATAATGCATAATCAAAGTCACTCCGAATAAAGTTAGCAAACGCATATTGACAGTCTCAATATTCCGACAAAATTATATTTATCATCATCAGCAGAAATAATTTCTCCTGATGATGACAAATATAACTTTGCCGAAATATTGAGACTGTCAATATGCGTTTGTTAACTTTATTCGAAGTGACTTTGCTTATACATTATGCCAAGGTTATCAGTGGATCAACAAGATTATGAAGTGGGATGCTGCGTAAGATCGTAATACATGATGTCAATATTCAGTGATTTTTATAGCACAAAAATCCAAGTAGACATGTGGTTAAAAATATATTTAGAAAGTTTATTACCAGATGGAAGCGGTAAGTAGTGCACCCTGATTTCAGGATTCATATCCGTCGACAAAATAATTCAGCGTCAATAATCGAAACACCTCTTTCATACATTTCATTTCAAATATGCACGAAATGAAAATTTAAAAAAAACAAGATGGTTTTCTTCAAGAGAGAAACCGTCAATAGATTTAAATGATGACAGGAAGTCTTTATCCAAATGAATTTTCAAGTGGTTTTTTAGAGTAAGATATCGATGTATCTGTCACGTTTTGATTGTGTCTATTCATTTGAACATCATGTAGATATAAAATGCATAGCCGGGTTACAGCTTCATCACAACTAATTGTGATTGTCAATTCTGAATAGATGGATCGCGTATGCATATTTAATGTCATACTTCACTCGAAGATCATGAAGTTTTACACCCAACGAGAGAGAGAGAGAGAGAGAGTGTGTGTGGCCAATGGAGCGTGTTTCATATCATTATCTTTACATGGAGAAACCGACTGAAATCGAACTTCAGAGGAGCATATTTCAAATATAGTTTTAATTTGTTCTGGGATCAGAGGCCCTATGAAATATGGCTGCTACAATAATCTTGACTATGTTTTCAGGCACTCATTGTCGTTCAGATCTATATCAGAATACAGCAGAATGACATATGTCCTCTTTGCCGCCTGCGGAAATAGAGTGGGGAGAACCTGCGATAAATATCAGTGGAAAGCTAGGAGATACCAAACACCTGATTCAAATCCGTCAGGCGGGTGAACCGGAGTCACTGAAATCATTTCTCTCTGTTTTATTTGGATAAAAAATGATCACCGCAGCCTAGAGCATATCTGTAAAATCAAATTTGGCTGAAATTTTCATTCCATCTCAACAGTTTGCCACTCATAGAGTAAAGAGTGTACCGGCTTTATGTATAGACATAAACTGTATATCTGTACCAAACATGGAAAGTATTCTTAGGAATTCGATTCACGTGTGAGTTTGGTATGCTGGTTTTCCAGAATGTTGAAATAAAGGGATGCCGCTGGTGCCGCTGATGCAGAGCGGTGCAGTACATAACTCTGATTTGTGACCAACATACGATACGATACGATATTTTATTGCGATTTCAGTATGAATACATCAGCCAGGGGGAGTTAACTCCCAAAATACAATAAACACAGGAATATCGCATTATATACAAAGGCATATTTTTGCGGCATGGATAGACAGGACGAAATAATATTACTATTATTAAAAATTGGAGCGTTATATGAAAGATCAATTATTACAAGATATACTATTACATAGAAGAAAGGTATCTGTGGTGGTGTGAAATTACACAGTATAAAATAGAATGGTGAAGCATTCCTTTTTTCTGGCAGTGGCACTGCAGAGGATCTGGAGAGCTTCTTTGTTCTTTCTATCATTAATTCATGGATATATTTCCCAATTTGTAGAGCTGCTGTGCTGCTGTTGTAGTAGAATAGTTTGTGTCTTGTTTTGTTGAGTGAAGGGCGGGTGCATACAAAATCAATTTCATCTTCCACTTCTAAGTGATACAGTTTACATATGCGTGATTCTCTGTCAATCCTTCTGCGGCGACCACCTTTTTTTCGGATTTTGGTTATTTTGGTAATTTTGATTTAGGATGTTTATTAAGTAGTGTACATTGCTATGCAGACTGTTGCAGTTGCCTGTAAGTTTCCAGCTTTGTTGTAGAGTTTATTTTTTTCACTGGTATAATTGGTAAAAGAGAATGTTTGGGCATGTTCTAGATTTTTATGCAATTTGTGTCGAGTTTCTTGTGAGTAAGGCGGTGTTGGGTCATTAATTTTGATATATAATTATGTCAGCTAGTTTTATCGTTTTCATATAGCTTCTTTTTTTTGCTGCATTGGTGGACATCATGTAGTATGCAGTTATGATTTTGATTCGCTAGGCGGATACCATATTTAATAATAGCTGTGAATATATGTCAAAGACAAGTGGTTTTCAATCAATTTCTTGTTTGCATGCTCAGTTAGATGAGAATTTGTTAACTCGTTGGTAGTTTCCTTAGTAGTTGATTGTGTAGCCTTAGTAAGTATATTCACTGGTGTTTGCTAGTGATTCAGAGTTGAATGTGAAAGTTGAGGTATTAGTCTGTCTAATACCTTTTGTATATTCATTGTGTTTTTCTTACTTGTTTTAACTGTGTGAACTGAATCGAGGCCTTTTTGGGGGCGTTCTGGTATTTCTGATAGAATAACAAGGTCGACTGCCCATGAAAGATAGTTGTTTTTAATGAAGTGTGGAGGGTTTGCAGGTTGTTGGGACGAACTGTAGGTCATTTAAGAAAAAGGTTACAGTTTGTTGGGCTGAGGTTGTCTCCTTGTTTTAGGCCAATGTTTGAGTTGAAAAAGTCACTTCTCTAGTGCTATCTATTTTGAGACTGGTTTTATTGCTGGAGTAGAAGGATTTAATGATTTTGTACAACTAGCTCCCGATGCTGTAGTGCATGAGTTTTAGAAGTATCCCATTATGCCATAATTTGTCAGACTTTTTTTTTAATCTGTTACAATAGTTTTTAAAATAAAGAGTTTGTCAGTAGTCTGTCGCTCTTTTCGGAATCCAGATCGATTGTCTGAAATTAGCTTTTTTTTTCTAGGAAGCCTAACAGGCTAAATCTGGTATTTAATATGTTTGAGAACAGTTCATCCAGACATCTGAGTATGGAGATTCCTCTGTAGTTGTTAGGGTCAAGTTTGGAGAATTTTTTGTGTATTGGTGAGATGCAACTTTGGGGCCAGTTAGATGGGTATATTCCAATATTTTGTATTTTATTGAAGAGTTTTGTGAGTACTGCTACTATCATATCTTTGCTATATTTGAGGGTTTCATTTGTGATTCGATCTAGTCCGGCTGCTTTGTTATTTTACATTTTAGATATGACCTGTATAGTACTTCCTTGGTTTTTTATGGTTTCATCGAGTGAAGGTTGGGTTTGGTTTAGTTTATCCCTTTCTTTTATTTCATTTAATTTAACAGAATGCTGGGTTTCATCAGATCATGTCTGGGTATTTATTTGTGAGTGGAGGTGAAGTAAGTCGTTAATGGTTTCTTCAGGGAGGCTTTCAGTAGGATATTTATCTGTTAGGTCATCTACAAGTTGCCAGAACGTTTTAGGATCAGATTGTTGAAGGGTTACTAATTGGGCAAAAATTGTGTTTTTGAGATCTTTTTGTGTGCCTTTTTGAGTTCAGCCCTAGTACTGAAGAGTCTACCTCTCACATGGGGTCAGTTGGATAATTCGTAAGGAGCGAAGATAAGTTTTTCAGGTGTTGTTTCAATCCTACTATACAGGTGTTATTGGTATGAAGTATTTTTTTCTTTCCTTTTTCTGTGAAGTGCTATGAGGTTGGATTTTGGGTGCTATTGTGAGTGCTGTACTTGGAAGGAGATTATTTGGGATGTAGCAGAGTCTATACCTTCTTGTGTACTTTCAATATCATCCATCATAAAGGCTTGATTTTAGTTAGGTTAGCATCACTTAGGAGAGCTTGTTGAAAGATGTGTTTGTTTCCTGTGTTAGGTGTAGTATTCATCCAGGTAATGGATATACACTTGTCTTACTTAATATGGTTTATTTTATCAGTTGATAAAATATTGCAGGAGTTTGAGAAGATGTATTTAAAATTAGGCAATTTGTTGGCATTTCTCATTCCACTTATGAGCTTCCTACACACACAAGAAGCTTCTTTATCATATGATTACCTTGAATTGCATATCTGTACCAAATATTTCTTGGAAGTGGACCCATGTCTATGTTTCTTTTAAAAGATAGTGAATTTTCGATTTTGATATGTGGGTAGTAGCTGTCAACAGTAGATATGGGAACATGGTAAATGTGAGAATTGCTAGCTGCCAACGGGCCGCAGTTTTGACGCTCCAGTGTGTCCAATCACCAGTAAAGCTGTGGCTAGGGGCAAACCACGAAATCTAGAACAAAGCACATTTTCATGAAAACAGTCAATCGGTATCATTACTCTTCGCGTCCTGCAAACTAATACAACTTAACTGAACATTTTTAAGCACTGAATACAATAACGACCTTATACAACGATATTTGAATTGTCATATCCGTCATCGTCAATCCGGGTTATAACACCGAAGATACACTTCTAATTCCGACGAAAAGATTCATTCAGATCAAGTCATGTTGAGATGCAGCACTTTGTATAGGTTAAGGAGAATCAATACCAGTGCTCACAATTGAGCACATATGTGGTAATGCAGAAGGTGGAACCGACATCAACTTTCAGCTTTATTTAGGAAAATACATATGTGATAAATGGCCCAGCTTCTGAGTTGTAGTGGCATCGTTTTTAAGCTGAAAAGTAAATTAATAATTGTATTTCAGAAAATCTTGTTCAAGCCAATTTTGTTTTTAGCAATCATGTGTAATCCCCTCCCCAACCTTCCCACAGCGCATGCTCCGTTTCACAGGCTCACTCCACTACGACTCTATCGCCAATAGCGGAAGATGACCTTCACGACGTGGCTATGACGTATATGGAAAAACTCACGCCCATACGGTTCAGTTTAAATCCGACCGAACAACTTCAGTTTTGCAAATGAGCGAACTACTTTTCATGTGCTCCGTCCATATAAACGGGGAAAATAATCTCTAAAGCCTTCTTTGTAAAGACCCTGTCGCCAATAGCGGAAGATGATATTAACGACGTGGCTATGACGTATATGGAAACCCCACGCCCACACGGTTCAGTTTAAATCCGACCGAACAACTTCAGTTTTGCAAATGAGCGAATTACTTTTCATGTGCTCTGCCCATATAAACGGGGGAAATAATCTCTAAATCCTTCTTTGTAACGACCCTGTCGCCAATAGCGGAAGATGACAATCACGGCGTGGCTATGACGTCTATGGAAAAATCCACGCCCACACGGTTCAATTTAAATCCAACCGAACAACTTCAGTTTTGCAAATGAGCGGACTACTTTTCATGTGCTCTGTCCATATAAATGGGGAAAATAAGCTCTAAATCCTTCTTTGTAACGCTAGGTCAACAGAGGTATAATGCAGAAATGAAAAGTAATCAGAATATTATACAAACACCGATTTCACTATATATGAGGTCACTTCCGGCGGTGTGCTGCTTGGCCGGGAATTCTGTCCGAAAATCTGACTAGTGGCTGGGGTATTATCATTCCCCAGTGAGGTGGTTGCCCCCTCCCCCTCTCGTCAGTTAAAAAGACCCCGTCGTCGCCAAACGCGTTTGTTTGGCATAGCCAACGCAGATGGTACAACCTGCGGTGGCTGTGTCTGATAGGCGGATCTGATGACGGACAAATCTGGGCCTTCTGACTGCTACCATTTGACACGTGGCAATCACTCTATTGTTGCAGTTAGATACAGTTGTAGTGCACATGTGCGTTAGTTTGATACGTGTGCATTGGACATTCGTCTAGTAGCGGGTAACAGCGATCACGTGATCGGATATTAGTACCGTATAAATCAGCCCATCATTGCTTTATTCATCCAAGCAACGTTTAAGATTTGTGTGACTGCCCATATCGGTGTTATATGTCGTTTCCCGCCTATTTTGACAGATCTTTGTGTTTGTAGTACAGGTCTACACTTGGGATATGTAGGAATGTGGTTGACAGTCGTCCAGCGAAGTACACGTAAAACATTTCTGTAATGAATATTTTAGTCAAAAGATTATAAAAGCCTACATCCTGTTACAGTTGTGTAGCTGAGTCAGCATCAAATATAGATTTCGCGCCAAATAATCGAGGTCAGAGTATTTTACTCTAGTTTTCCAACTAAATATACAGGAAAAATCTACTTTCAACACGCTAATTAAACGATACCAATTACTCCATTAAATACCATCGATATTTATCACATTAAACTAATTGTATATAATATATAGGGATTAATTGATAAACAACCTCGTCATTCAACTCATGAGACTCACATCAGTCTCTTTTCAAACGTATAAACCACTACTGCAGACTAACAACGCTCCTGTAGGTAATAAAAGCAATGCTAATAAATCTAGACGTAAATCCATGTCATATTATTGTAAATAATTTGCTATCATTATGTCTTATGAAATACGTTGAGTAACGAGAAAAAAAATCAATTCATTCATTCATTCATTCATTCATTCTTTCATACACCCACGCAGCCAAACGTCTGTCAACGCTTCAGTATCCTCCTTGTAGAACATTCTCTGAGCCCATGCTTGGTTACTGAGCCCTCCCACTGATTTTTACTGTAAATTCAAGAAGAAAATTCATTAAATTGCCAGGTTATAACTTTGCAGTTCAATATTTTCAAAAGTAAGAAATCTTCAAAGAATTTGAGAGACCAAGTTTGAATATCGCATATATAAAACAATCATGCTAAATTCCAGTTTTCCAGGCTGAATATTTTTCGAGGAGTGAACGAATTTTTTCAAGCATTAGTACAAAAACCGAATGAGATAAATCAACCATCTGATCAGTTTTGGATATTAAATTATACATGTAGAAATTATTTTTATGTTTCGAGGTAGTTCAATTCAAAACGGTTTTATTTGAAATGAAACGGATCTGCATGCTTCTAAAATATCCATTTATTTATATAGGCGGTATAAAAAGAGAGAGAGAGAGAGAATTAAGGTTTAACGTCGCATTCAACAATATTTCAGCTATATAGGGACGATCAAACAAAATTCTAAGTATTCAAGTTAATGACTTAGTAATCCAACACATTAAAACATACACACATTAAAACTTATGCAACAAGCCGATTTCTCTCAAATAACCTAAGACACAGTCCTCCCTCACCCGACCAAAATGATCTTTCAAAGTCTTCGTTCGATAAAAAGAATCTCTTACTATCTTAAAATCTATACAGTCGAGAAGAATATGTTTCACTGTGAGATCTTCGTGGCATGGAATACACCTTGGGACTGGCTCTTTTTTTAGTAAATGTTCGTGTGTTAATCGTGTATGGTCGATTCTGCATCGCCTGATCATGGTTTGTTCGAAACGTTTCTGGCCGTCCAGATGAGTATAGCCTACAGTTGTTTTTAACTCATGAAGTTTGTTATTATTCACAATTTAAATCTAAATTTAAAGTAAATTCAAGAAGAAAATTCATTAAATTGCCAGGTTATAACTTTGCAATTCAATATTTTCAAAAGTAAGACATCTTCAAAGAATTTGAGAGACCAAGTTTGAATATCGCATATATAAAACAATCATACTAAATTCCAGTTTTCCAGGCTGAATATTTTTCGAGGAGTGAACGAATTTTTTCAAGCATTAGTACAAAAACCGAATGAGATAAATCAACCATCTGATCAGTTTTGGCTATTAAATTATACATGTAGAAATTATTTTATGTTTCGAGGTAGTTCAATTCAAAACGGTTTTATTTGAAATGAAACGGATCTGCATGCTTCTAAAATATCCATTTATTTATATAGGCGGTATAAAAAGAGAGAGAGAGAGAGAGAACTAAGGTTTAACGTCGCGTTCAACAATATTTCAGCTATATAGGGACGATCAAACAAAATTCTAAGTATTCAAGTTAATGACTTAGTAATCCAACACATTAAAACATACACACATTAAAACTTATGCAACAAGCCGATTTCTCTCAAATAACCTAAGACACAGTCCTCCCTCACCCGACCAAAATGATCTTTCAAAGTCTTCGTTCGATAAAAAGAATCTCTTACTATCTTAAAATCTATACAGTTGAGAAGAATATGTTTCACTGTGAGATCTTCGTGGCATGGAATACACCGTGGGGACTGGCTCTTTTATTAGTAAATGTTCGTGTGTTAATCGTGTATGGTCGATTCTGCATCGCCTAATCATGGTTTGATCGAAACGTTTCTGGCCGTTCAGATGAGTATAGCCTACAGTTTTTTTGAACTCATGAAGTTTGTTATTATTCACAGCATCCCATAAAGATTGAAACAGCTTTCTCGCATAAGTACAGATAGAGGGTCTGAGGCGGTATAAAGATGTGTTTGATATATTTCATTAAATTCTTTAAATCGTCTATAAATAAAAAAACGAAATTATAACATACCCCACTTCACAAATTCATGACTAGGAAACCTCGGGGATTATGAGCACACGTTTTGTAACTTTTCATGCGCATACGCATCGTGAAAATCTATAAAAACAACCACAATCAGGTGTCTTCTTAATTATGAGTGTCACTCCGATATATAGTGATATTAATTAAGATATATTTTGACACACATTGGAGTTTTAATTGCTAAAACAATAATTGAATTCCTGCAATCTAATCTCATGTGGCAAAAAGCTCAAAGTCTCGTGCTCCAAATATATAGTCTTAATCTTGGGGGGTCCATTAGGAATGTGTTCGAACTTCTATATTAATAAGGGGATGCACGACTGAAAAATATTTCCTAACATAGTAAGAATGTAATATTATCATTAATATCTAAGGATATTTTAGCTATTCTTTTCTTTACTCCAGGTTTGCCCCAGTATGGGGGCTATTTTTGTTATGTAGAAGTTTTCTGACCCACTCCCCAATACACATGACAAAGACCCCTCGGTGATCACCCTATCTTTACACTCAAACTTATTTGAACCACCCTTGATGTCTATGTCTCTAACAGTTTCACACATCAAAATTTAAATTTAAGTTAAATTAAATAAATACTCATGGACAACTTCTCACAATTACCTATAATTACTCTCCGCGGAAGTCCTAACAAATGATTATATTTGACTCTTCACTGTCAATTATGTAATCTCCCACAATTATTTATTGCAGTATTCTACAACGGTGTCTAAATGATTAATTTATGTCCATTCTACATACGCGATAACATGCAATGGTGGACATATAGGCAGGCGTAATCTGGCAAGAATTCGTATGACCTAGAAAGACGATATGACCTCACAAGCTGATATGACCTCAAAAGATGATATGTCGGCTGCAGTGTACCCAAAGTCACCCCATGACCACAAGAGTTTTGGCGGAAGCAGCCTTTTATTCATTCTTTTTGTTATTGAAAACTATCCAATGTTCGAAAACGTTTACACTGGGAATATAAAATGAATGCAACATGCACGTTATGAAGTCGAACTGGTCCATCTTCTCAAATTAAGCCAAAGAAATTCGTCAGTCAAACGCCCTCCACCCAGCCCCAATCCCCCGACACATATGCATATTCCCCAGGCAGCCTATAACGGACACGCCACTTCTCAGAAACATCTCTCTACCTACCAGAGCAGTACACGGCTGTGCCAACTGTGATTGGCTGGAATTTGAATGGGAATAATGAAATAATAATCTGCCCACATTAGTAGGTGATGATCTAGAACTAGAGTTCTGGGGCCAGCATTTGTTTTTCTGGGATCAAATTTTATTGTCGAATTTCCAATCTGACATTGATGGGTTGGTGCATGTCATTGATACTCGATCAGTTGTTACTGATGTGTTATCTAGGGCTTTACTGTCCACTGTTTGGGAGTAAAATGCGAGCACAAATCACATGAGTTATTCTTATGACCTACAACTAGTATGCTCCCCATATCGTCAGTTATCTCCAGTTTCAGTTTAAAAAATAGTGTACAGTAATCTGGCACGTCGTTTCGTTCCATTTATAGAATTTATAAGGTGGGGTTCTCTTGGTTATTGGTCCGACGGATACAAACGTCTAGCTCCCAAGACGCAACTTTGTTAAATTGCAAACTCACAATTCAAACGCCATTTCATATTAGTTTCTGATAGCTTCTGTATAGGTTTTCTTTTTGTGAAAACGAGAACCAAAATATCAACAATCTGGACGATTTAGACTTATTGATTATACATATATATATATATTTATATATAATAATATTTCTACTTTCAAATATTTAGAATATATATAATGTAATAATTTGTCTTTCTTGTGATCAGCTTGAAAAGTTCAATTTCGTTGTCGCGTTGAACTCAGCTGCCATGACATACTTGCAAGTTGCAGCCCTGCAAGTGCAGCCCTGCAAGTATACACAACTCAAATTTAGGAGTTTCAGTGAGGCATGTAATGACGCTCATCAGTTAAAAAGTTTCATATTTGGGTTTGTAAGTGTGCAAGTAATTTGTCCTTTATCTGGCTCGTCATACAGATGTTATGCTAATAACTGCTTATAGAGCAAACCTTATACCACCTAGAACATTTCCTTCAGAAAGTGAAACAAGATGATCAGAAAAATATTCAACATAAAACTAAATGAGAAGTAAGATCGTCATTTCAGTCATTTATCATGTATATACCGCAATATAAATCACTAAAATCTACCAGAAAGTATACGATTCGCAATGTACTAGCCAAATCCCAAACATTTTAATCCAAACGGAAATTGTTATTTGTTAACTTATTCAAGCTGATTATCTTCATGTTTTTGGGGTTTTTTTATTTTTATTTTATTTTATTTTTTATTAATGGTCTTTTGCCAATGTAGTTACAACCATACACAAAAGTATAATGAGCAACAAGGACAAAAAATACATAAAAACTTGAAATCCACATCTTCGCATTCAAGATCTTTTGCATAAACACACACATAAATTTGAAAACAATATTTTCTTGTGCGTCTGTATAAACCAATTTTACCTCAACCGAGTGCGTTTGTATTTGGCTATTAGGATACGACATAGTTTTCTAGTGTATGCCATTTTTTTAAAATAAAATTTCTCTGTCAAAAAGTAGTGTTTGCTATATGAATTCCTCTGTTCTATATTGTTTTTGGAATTTCTGTAGATGGATACTAATATATAATGTTGAATATTTTTAATTTATTAGCGTAAATATATCTTTTCACAATCAGCATCAGGGTGTTCAGCAATATTGCTGCATATCCCAGCCACATATTATTGTATCATTTGTAAGATTATTCCTTATTGTTACAGTATCATTTAGCCATCTCTGCACATCAAGATCACAGTTTTCTAACCATTGGGCAAAAAATCATCAAATGTTCTATACTTTGTTTTTCTTCTTAGATTATCATGTTGTTTTCCTATTTAATGCAAGAAGGAACTTGTACAGGAGTTTTGCGTAGAATTTATTTTGAAAATCACGGAAATTTGTTTAAAGATTTCCCCCAATATATATCTGGATACGGCTCCAAGATTTCACTTCATGCTTCTATGGATTTGAACTGCACATCATAAAATATTCTACCACCTCTTTTCTGCATTACTGTTTTTTCCTCAATTCCTAAAACTGGTAAATGCACATCAATATCTTGTCAATATATCCTTCCAATGCTTCGGAATCGATTTCAGTAAATGTGCATAATCTAAAAATGTTCCTTTGATACTATGTTTTTTTAATTCAACAATTTCGAAAAATGACTCTTGTAAATTAACAATATCGCGTACGTAATTAATACCATTTAATACCTGCTGTTGAGCCTCAAATGTTCTTCCAAAATATCTGCTCTAGATTTTGGGGAAAGTTTGGCGTCTAGTTGTTTCCCAGCAAAAATGTTTCTTTCCAAAAAAAATTGAAATATTATCAATAATTTTATTTATACAGTCATCACTCATATTCCATAAATTCGGTATTTATTATATTTTGCCGCTTTCTATTCTGGAAAAGAAGAAGTTTTATCCATGTGATTTTTAAACTATTTATATAATTTGTTATGTTAACCATCCTCAAAACACCATGCCTGTAATCAAGTGTTAAAATATTCCTTTTTATTCTATCTATCATTTCCTTCATTCATATAACTTGAATAAAATTGAATTGAGCTCTTTAACAAATTCGTCGGGTGGGTTTGGTAAGGCAAGAAAGGCGTAAGTCAATTTTGATAGTTCCATTGATTATATAAATGTGATCTTCCCTAAAAGAGATAAGTTGCGTATATCTCCATCTGCTGAGTTCTTTTTTAGAATCTACTAACTTCGCTAGGTAAGTGACTTTCCATATTTGGTAGAAAGTTGTTCCACCCCGAGCATATTGAAATCGTTAACCCAGTCCATTTTTTTAGTCTTGACATAACTTCAGTTCCGATTTTATCAAGGAGCCGATCTAAATTGCTTTAGTTTTATCAATGTTGATTTTAATCCAGTTATCTTATAAAACAGCTACAGGATGTTTAAAAACAATTGAAGTGAAGAGGCAGAACTGTCAAGGGTTAGCGGTGTGTCGTCGGCATATTAAGTTATTTATATTCTACATCTCCCAAAGTTATACCTCTAACTTTTTTGTGTGTTCTTATCATAATTCCTAATATCTCTGTACATAAGAGAAAAATATATGGGGATATAGGATAACCTTGACTACAGCCGCGTGAATTATGGAAAGAATTTGGCAAGTGACCATTTTGGACAATAGAAGTACGTATATTACTATAAAATGTCTGAATGCAGTGTCTAATGCACACTTCAAATTTATCATATTTTAGGACACCTGATCGAGCGCTTTTTCGAAATCTGTAAGTAGCAGTAAGCCTGGGATGTCTCTATTTTCAGTAGAGAAGATAATATCATCTAATCTTACATTCTCTCCTATATATCCATTCTGGTCCTCGTGAAATAAGTTTATTCAAAACTAATTTCAGTCGATTTGCAATACAGGATGATGCTAGATAATGTGTTACATTCGAATGAATGAATGAATGAATGAATTTTTATTCACCAATAATATATGGTATAATAACATGTAGGTTGACAAAATAATGGCAGGAATAAAGCCCCAGGGGGCTTGTTCTATCCCATTTAGGAATATAATTATAAGTATCTGAATATAGAGAGAATGCGAACGGTGAATAAAAAAATAAAAAAAACTTTAAAACTTTGGGCGTACAATCTAGAAATTATCATCGAGAAACGGGTAAAACTTCGAGTAAATAAGATTTAAGCTTAGACCTGAATAGTGATGAAGATTTTATGGTTTTGAGAACTGAGGGTAACTTGTTCCATTCCCGTGGCCCCGTGACTCCAATTGTATAATACGAAAGATTAGAGGAATAGAAAGGTCTATATAAATTTACTTCTTGGTTCCTTGTGGGATAGCGGTGTACTTCAGACAGTTTTGTAAAATAGTTACGGAAAAGAACCGGCATTGTTTCAGGGTGATACAAAAACTTTTGAACCAGGTTTAAACAGGAATATAAATTCAGATCGTGCAGAGGGGTGATTTTTAGATGAGTGAATAGTGGTTGAGTATGCTCGCGTTTCTGCGATAGAGTAATAACTCTGAGGACACGCTTCTGGAGCAATATTAACGGTTTCAGATGAGTCATATATGTGTTTCCCCAGAGGATGTTACAGTAGGATAGGTATGGGTATATCATCGAATAATATAAGATATGTAGTGTTTTCTTATTTACTGAGTTTTTGATAAAGTTAATAACCCCAGTGTTTCTTGCCACCTTCTTACAAATGTAGTCAATATGGTTTGTCCAGTTTAGTTTATTGTTGAAGAAAACTCCGAGGAATTTGAAACTATTTACTAATTCAATCTCTTCACCGGATATAAATAGCTGTGGCACGTGCCGCAGGCGCTGCTTGGTGGGATTTATTATCATGAATTTGGTTTTCTTTACGTTTAGTGATAGTCGATTGGCACAAAACCAAATATATAGTTTTTCCAATTCCTGTGACATAACAGTGACAGCACTGTCGATGTGTTTAGAAGTATAAACAACACTGGTGTCATCAGCAAAAAGAATGACCTTAAGTAAATCAGGGTTAATTGCCTCCAGCGTCTAGTCCGTCATCCATAATTGAAAGGGTTAATTGCCTCCAGCTTTGCGAGGCTCCTGCAGACAGGTTATTACACCTTGTTTTTGTGTTAACGAAAATTCTCATCGAATTCTTATTTTCATACTTATCGTAACATGGATTACGTATATTTGTCAATATTTCAAATTCTAAGTACTACATTTCTTGAATATACTCATCAGGATGTTCAAGAACTGTTATTCTGGGATATAGTATTAGGTACGTTAAATCGAAGTTATTCATCTTTAATTCCATAAAATAATGTAAACTGTAAGCCTATGTTTATGTATACTATGATTGTCTTTTTGAATTTGGTGCTAATACTGTTTTATGGAATATGGAATAGGTCTTTGGATTATGGACGCGGATATTCTCTAATGGACGACGGCTGAATTATGGATGACGGACTAGACGCTTGTAATTATAGAAAAAGCACCTTTGAAACTAACTAATTTATTTCGGCATTAGCTTTCGTGGATATAGAATCTATTTCCTCGTGGATTTTAAAGAAATTGAAGACAGAGAAGACATCGAATATAAACGCCATGTTTTAGAAAAACATTATTGACTAATTATGCAAATTGTGGAATCATAATTTCCTCGTAATAATTTTGAAAGATTGTGTTATCGAACTGATGGTACATTTCAAATTCTAAGTACTACATTTCTTGAATATACTCATCAGGATGTTCAAGAACTGTTATTCTGGGATATAGTATTAGGTACGTTAAATCGAAGTTATTCATCTTTAATTCCATAAAATAATGTAAACTGACAGTATAAGCCCCCCTACACATCCCACACTCCCATCTTATAACACACACACACATACCAGCATGATTTCTCAGAAATACTTCTCACAGCTCTTAACAAATACAAAATTGTGTTAAATGTGATTAGTTTGAATTTGAATGGAATTATGACAGCATTGAGTTATCCGTTATTCTATCTCAATTGATAGATTGTCATTACTTGGAGTTGTTGAGTCCACTCTCGTTGTCTGACAGATTCCCATCTTGCATTAATTGATAGCAATGCTGTTTTCAGTTGCAGGACTTATTTGTTATCTATGAGAATAAACTGATAACACAACGCATTTGCCATAATGTGATGTCCTATGCACTCCAAATCTTTATAATTGCCTTCAGTATAAGGTCTCGTAAACACTTCACACTGACAATCTGGCACATCGTTTCGTTCCAATTCGGATTAAGGTAGAACACGTACAACTTTGTTCGGATGCTACAAACACTTTCGTCCCGACGGATCGTTTGAACGCCATGTGCTTTGCATGGTGTTCAAATGAACAGCCACAAACAAAGCGTGACTGAGATACATTAAACCATAGAATATGACTTGGTTCACATTTACGCAACAAAACTGCATTGAAAACTACTCTAAAAGTACTGTATAGATTCTTTTTCCAGGTCAGAGTATTTTGATGAATGAATGTTTGCAAAGGTCAAAATTTAGGCTTCAAAATCCTATTATCCTCATCAGCGGTAAAATATGAGCCCGATTGAGAAGAGACCACGGCTGGACGTTCACAATCATCGTGGGTGGGGGTGTGTTTATCGATTTAATCTCATTATTTGGTTTCTCGCGTTTTATAAAGATAATTACTAGAAAAAATATTTATCATGGGGATTCGAAATTTCGCATGGTTGCTGTAAAGCAGGTAAAAAAAATAATTATGCTTCAGTTTTCCAAATAATATTCTCGTCGCTAACATATTGATGCTTAAAGTATCACCTTTGCATTTTATCCATTTTTTTTAACTGAAGAAGACAATTCTACACAAAAAGATCTTGCCAATATTCGAAAAACTGTGGAACCCTTATTTTGATGTAGGTTTGTTCTATTTGGCAAGTCATCAATTGAATGCAAACAAACTGGAGGCTCATGTTATGCAAAATTGAAAAAACTCTACATCGATCTCCCGGCCAATAGATTCACACTTTTCTAATCCTGGGAAAAAACTTTTTAAAAATGTTATATGTTTATTTGTCACGTTGATAGTTCTCACAATAAAAAGTCAAATGCGAGTGAGTGTTAGAATCCCAGAATATCCACATCTCTATTCACATATTATTTTTTATACCTGCTGGACTTTACAGAGATATAACGATTGGGCAATGATTTGTCTACTGAACCATTCATGAAACGTACACAATTGATAGTTGTGTCGCAGCACCATAGTTAGAAAATATAATGACTTTTTTTCCATTTCATGCATATTGTGGACGACGGCTGAGCACTGACTGTTGGATCTGACGCCTATTGTTTGAATTCGTTACCCATTTTCCAGAAAGCTATGATTCATGATTCGAAGTGTCACTTCCCCACTACTTGTTCCTTATTAGTAGGCTATATATGATTCATTATATAACATTGTTGACAGTGCTGAAAATTTTGAAACAAGAAAATATGACATGGAATTTATGTATCGTAATTTATCAGTCCGGAATATCATTCACTATTGTTTACCAGAAAAACTGAAATTCGCAAACTAATTGCTGGTCAATAAAACCAGCTATTCGGGCACAGGCAAGAAATTCCCAGCCTCTTTAGACGAATGTAATCGCGATTTTCTCATAATAGTTTTGAAAGTTAGTTTTATCGACTTGGTGGTGTCTTCCAATTTTTGTTTCATCGATGTTCGGTAGTTTTCATTTTGAACAAATAAAATGAATGAAATTTGTACGTTATCGAGGCGAAAAATTAGATCTTTTCATAAATAAACCTAGTTAGAATTAAAAGCCTATCGCCCCGCCCACACCCTCATCCCCAAACATATATCCAACCACATAAACCGCCAGTAAGATGGCAAAATGTCATTTCTCAGAAACAGTTTCACAGCCCTTGAAACATAAAAGGTCGAGGTATATGTGAATGACAAGAAGTTGAATAGGATTAAGACAGCATTGAGCTGTCAATTATCAATATAATCTCATCGGGTAGTGATTTATGACCATTTGAAGTTGTGGAGACCACGATGTTACAAATATAACATCATGAGGTCTTCCTGTCATCATTGGAAACGGCTTCTCTCTTGCAAGAAACTTTTTTTTAAATTTCATTCATGCCTATTTGGAATTGGTGCTAAAAGGTCTTTCGATATTGCTCAGAATTTCTTTTCTAGATGAAGACTGATTACTGAATGTCGTATCTAACGACTACTCTAATAAATTTCAATACGGCTTTACTGACAAAGTGAAAGTTGCAGCGTGTCATTGATTCTGTTACAAATTCATACACTGGTACTCGTTTGTGATGTACTGTGTCTGCTCGAGAGAACACTGGTATGGTGTCATTCTGAGTTGTGGCCACAAGCTGTTTTATACTCTTCATATCTATAATTCTTTCCAGCAATGGCACATTGTTTCGTGTCTACTAGGAATCAGAACAAGCCTTCAACTGGAGCAAATGTGTGACAAGGCAAAGAAATTGCAGTAAATCTAAGAATAAATGCGTCAGATCTGTCATTCACTGGGAAGCCTTCGTCTAGTAAGCGTTTCCAAAGGTTCATAATCCAAAGACCTGTTTCATTAATAATATTAGCACCTACATTAACATAACAGAAATACAGAAAGTAAATTGGAGTTACTTGAAAGATAAAAGGGGTCAACAGTTTTCAATGATGCCGACAAGATCAATTGATATTCTGAATGTAGAATGTAGTACATTGCCGTGTCGTATCCGAAAACTGATGTCACGAAATTGCTGTGATTAAAAAGAAATAGAATATTCTAATGAACATATTAATCTGCTAGATGAATATCTCAGTCACGTTTTAATTGCGACTGTTCATATAAACACTACACAGATCTATTTCGCATAGTGTTTATACGGCCCCTACAAATTACAATACATAGCGCCAAAGATCTTAATACTATGATTATATTTTGCAATCAAGAAATGATATATATCACCGAATTTAAGAAACCCGGAATGCAGGCGTTTGATTTTATAACCTTGCTTTACAAGTTTTTATAGCAATTCATTGTGACGTTGATTGAAATTGTCAAATGTTGGTAAAGTTAGCAACGGATTCAGATTCGATTCATATTCAAATAAAGCGTGAATATGTGGCCATGCATTCCGAATGCACGGCCACATATTCACCGCTGTCCAATTCCAGAAAACTGGAATTGGACATCGGTGAATATGTGGCTATGCATTCGCGAATGCACGGCCACATATTCACGCTTTATTTGCATATGAATCGAATCTGAATCCGTTGCTAACTTTACCAACATAATTGTCAAGGGTTTGACAAGCTTTAGCATATGGATACCATATACTCCATATGCAGGTCCTTGGAGAACTAAGAGAGAGAGAGAGGGGGGGTTATGTGTTCCATAAGTTTACAATGATGTGAGCTTTCAGAATATATGAGGTTATGGGCTGATGCCAGGCTTATTTCGGGAAATAGATGGTGGTGGGGTAAAACCCCCTGCCGATAATGAGTGTAACCCAAATGTGTACTATGATGTAAGCTTTCAGAATATATAGATTAGGACGAGGATTACATCGAGAGATAGACGATGAGCTTAGTACCCTGGCGACCTAGAACTGTACATCTATACCAAATATTGAAAACATTCTTTGGGATTAGATCCAATATGGTTTCTTCATTAGATATAATGAGAATGCAGAAATAAGAAATGAGGGTAGAAATAAGAAATGCATCTGGTAACAGGCTTTTTTTGACGCCCCAGTCTGCCCAATATTCAAAACTTTGTTGCTAGGGGCGAACCACGAATTCGACAACTTTTATGAACTAGTAATCTTCGCTTCCTATCAAAGAATACAAGGTAACTGGACAATTGAGAAATTAATATAATGACCTCATACAATGATATTTGAATAGTCATATCCGCCTTTGTCGATCCAGATTATAACATCGAAGAAACACTTGTAATTTCGAAAGAGAGTCATTTAGATCATGTCGCGTTTGGATGCAGCACTTATGACATGCTGGGGAGGATCAGAACGGTAAATACTTTGGCGTTCCATTGTCAAGCAACATGGAAAAAGTAAAAGTATTGTCTGTTGTGCGCACATAGTGAATACATACATGGGACATACGCTTAACATTCCATCTGCAGCCAGTGTTCACAATAGCTCGTATGGTGATGAAAAGTGGGGTAAGTCTGGAAACGATAAAACAACTTTGTAACGGAGTTTAATTTAGGAAACTACATATGCGATTCGGCTTCCAAATGGTAGTGACATCGCTTTTGGCTTGATAGATTTAATATAACCACTACTAAATTTATAACTGTTTTTCAGGAAAGTCATGTTCAAGACAATTTGTTTTCAACACGTTTAACTCAGCCCTCATATGACCAGCCCTCATCAGTTATAGGGACACCAGCACCCCCCCCCCCCCCCCCCCCACGAAAGTTTGTTTGGCACAGCTAACGCAGATCGTAAAAATTGTGTGGTAGGGTAAAGAGTACGACGGGGGATACAGAAACGATCGTGATAGACCCTATTACAACAAGGATTTCTGACTGATGCCATCCGACACGTGGCAATAAATTTGTGTGTGGAAGCCGGAGGCGGCCATTTCGCATTTTCGCATCGGCAATAGTAACGCGAAAACACGAAAATTCGACGCGATGCGAAATCGAGAAACGGATTTCCCATCGCGTTTTTGCGTTTACAAGTTACTTTATCGATGCGGAAATGCGAAAACACGAGATGACCGCATTCGGCTTCCATAATTGTGACAATTTGATAAACTTGTAGTGCAGATTTGTGGTAGTTTGATACATGTGCATTGCACATTCGTGTTGTAGGCGGGTAACATTGATAACGTGATTGGATAATATTATCTTATCAATCAGTCCATCATTGCTCTATTCATCCAAGCATCGTTTACAATCTGGTATGGCGAGCCGTATCGATGTTGTATGTAGTTCCCCGTCTAAGATCTGCACGTGGGATATGTAGGAATGTTGCTGACAGTCATCCAATGCAGTACACGTAGTCCTTTCGTCCTGTAAGGTGAAACGTGAAATAATTTGTAATATTTATTTTGATCAAAAGATTCTAAAAGCGTATACATCCTGTTATAGTTGCGTAGCTGAGTCAGCGTCAAATAAAGTTTTTCGCGCCAAATAATCGAGGTCAGCGGATATTAGCGCTCCACTTTGCCAACTAAATATACAGGACAAACACATGCTACTTCCAGCACGCTAATTAAACGATACCAATTACACTACTAAATACCGTCGATATTTACCACAATAAACAAACTGTAGGTAATATACAGACATTAACTGATAAAAGACCTCGTAATTAACTTATCAGACCAATATAATCTCTCTTGAATGATAAACCACTGTTGAGGCCCAATATATAACTCTCTTATCAGTAATACTTGCAAGGCTCTTTAAGTCTTGTCGTAAGTCCATGTCATATTATTGTAAATAATTGGCTGTCAATTATCTGTCTTCTGTGATTAGTTGAGTGACGAGAATAGCATCCATTTATTCATATATTCATACAGTCAAACCTCTATCAACACGTCGGTGTTGTCCTTGTAGAACATTCTGTAATCTCATGCCACTAGCATTTCTCTCTACACAGCAATACTGATGAAAAAAAAGCCTATAGCAATATATATATTTAAAACCCGTATATATTCAAAATTTCGAAGAATGAATTTTGGGTACAGCCAAAGTTTCATTTTTTTCTAAGAAAAAGGCAAGTGTTAAAATACATATTTCTAACAAAAATTTAACTTATTATCTCATCAAAAGTAATTTCTGATAGGAGAAGTCTACTAAATTTTCGAGTATCAGATTTTTATAATAATTTTGTGGTGTTTAATAGACATTTAAAATGAAGGAAATACATAAAATTTTCCAGGTAAAACTTTGCAGTTCAATGCTTTTAAAGAATTTGAGAGGACAAGTTTGAATATCGCATATATGAAACAAGCATGCCAAATTCCAAGTGTCCAGGCTGAGTATTTTTCAATGAGTGAACGTTTTTCATGTAAATTGGTACGAACACCGAATGAGAGAAATCAATCAACTATTTTTTTAAGGTTTCGTGTTAGTTCAATTCAAAATTATTTATTTTAAATGAAACGGTCCTGCATGCTTGTAACATAGTTTATGTAGGCAACATCTTTGATATCTAACATGACTATGCACATACCAGACCGTAGCAATTGACTCTGTCATCATTATCATACATCCTGTCCCACTCCTCGATAAATATGACAGAGACCCACAGTGGTAACCATAAACTGAAATTTATATGAAATTACTTGCACGCAATAATTATTGCCATTAAGCTGTTTGTTTCGGAGACCAATAAAAATGTATATTTATATATTCAGATTAATACTATTCTCGACCAGATTGACCGTAATATATAAATGATCAAAAAAATGTGCTAGCGACACAGCTATATATATCTACCATATTTATCTCGTCTTACCTAATTACACAAATTATACAACGATAGTACATTCATGGAAAAACAAATTCTAGCAAGTTTTTTTATTTTACTCTTCACTGTCATGTATGTAAAATCCTACAATTATTTATTTCAATACTCAGCAACTTTTCCTAAATTATATATTTATGTCCATTCAACATACGGGATAACATGCGATGGCAAAGATGAGGGCATAATAGTCTGGGAGCCACTCGCGAGAACATGTCATTCCGTAGCACCCCCCGCGTAGATTTTGTTTGACTTCTTTTTCATGAAGATCAACATCTCCCGGTCAATTAAATGCCTGATGCAGATATCTACGGTGGTGCCTAAGGTTGCTACATGCAATTGTTTGATGCTGACTGGTTTTGCAAAATTTAAAACCGGAATGGGGGTAGGGGTAATTCAGTCCTCATATTTTTATTACCCCTGCGCTTCGCGATCGGAAACTTACACAAATTTACCTCCAAATAATGACCTTTCAAATAAAACAGTCCAAGTTTCTCTAGCTAATATAGTCACGTCATAGTGACGTCATAAGCTCGAGAAGCCTTTGTCTCATGAGTTTTGAGAAATATTTTCTCCGATTTTTTCTGTTTCTTTCGCAGTAATCCATTCTTAATGATATTTTACACATAATCTTGAAAGATATATGTCTCTCGTTTAATTCTAGACCAGATACGTCTTTCTACTAAGTTCCGTTTGACCTCGGCATGGATTCATATAGATGTTATCCGGTCATGACACCATTAAATCCAAATGGGGGTAGGGGAAATTATCCTCCCATATTTTCTTTATTTCCCCGTTTATCATACTGAAATCCTCCACGCATTGCTTTTGGATATCGACCTGAAAGATAGAGTAATCAGACTTCCGGTAACAGCTTTAGTTTCGTCGCTATGACTTCATGAATCTAGAAATGTATTTCCCCTTTATTTGTATCTGATTATCGCGCCTTGTTCTGTTTTTTTTCTTCTTTATTTCTATAAAATGTTACGTTTATATCTGGATAGTGTTTCAAAAGGTTTCATTTGAACCAAGTGTCGTACAGAAGTAAATTAATATGATTTTGTGGGTGACAAACTAATAATCTGGCCTGAAATAAGATAGAAAAACAATATCTGATTGAGAGTATCCCACAAAAATCGGGGTTAGCTGGAATTCCTCGTGTCTCTTGTCCACTCAAGGTTATATTGTGAAAACTTGGATTATAATGAATTTTGCATGGGTATACGTCACTTTAATACAATCACAGCAAGGGATTGGGAGAAAATATTAATTGTAATGAATAAGAAACGACTTTATTGCTGGAGATTTTTCTGTTTGCTCAATCTTGTTTGCAATGAATCATGGGTAGAATCGAAATGGCGACCGTGTTGGGATGGTCTGATATCTCCGTAAACTAAGATGGTATAGGGGCCGTGTGGGTAATTCATAGTCTCCACATGAACATCTGCAATAAAAGTGCGGCCGAGATACTTAGGCTACGTTCGAGAATCCACCTCATTCTTGGGTCTGAGAGTGAGGTGCAGAGGGAAGCCGAGTCATATGGTGGCCTTTTAGTTGCCAGTCGTTGTCAATTTTCCCCACCTTTCTGCATATCGCTCCAATGTATTATCTGCATATGGTAAGTATCTGCTGGTGGACTGTTAGTCTCCGAGATCATTCGACAAATATGTGTAGGTTTATTATTTTGGTGGGAAATTTAAGCTGTATAACGTCGGGCTTCTCGCTTGCAGGAAACAAGCCTATGTTTATGTGTACTATGATTGTCTTTTTGAATTTGGTGCTAATACTGTTATATGGAATGTGGAATAGGTCTTTGGATTATGGACGCGGATATTCTCTAATGGACGACGGCTGGATTATGAATGACGGATTAGACGCTTGTAATTACAGGTTAGTTTTTCAGGGTATTCTTGCATTTACCATGTTTACCCCATGCTGAGACATTTACGCCATCAGACGTCCCCGATGCTCATCCATTAACATCAAACGAGTTATTTGTTTGAGCTGCTCTGTCATCACAGCGTCCGAGCTAGTGTATCTAAAGCCGCTTATTACGGTTTTTACAACAGCGTGAACTTTCAACATTAGCATATTACCCCTCAGCCCATAGGGCTGAGGGGTCTTGTCGTTGCCATGTACGTACGTCCGTCCGGACGTCCGTCCGTCCGTCCGTCAACATGTGTTCTTGTCCGCTGTATATCTTCTGATCCATGAAGCGAGGCCCGGTGAAACTTTGGTGAGAGCTTCCTTTATATTGAGTGATGAATTGATCAAGTTTTCAGCTGTGTATAATTTTTTGTTTATTTATTTTTTTTATTTTCATTATTTATTCATGGCTCAGATTGTGCACTGTTATCTATGGCTATCGGGAACCTTTGGTTGCATGCTTCATTGTGACTTTTGAAGGTTCCCCGGATATCTGGAAGTTCTTGTTCAACTTGTACTGCAGCCCAGTTCAAGATTCAGGCCATCTGAGCCTGGTTATCTTAGGACAGAGGAGTAACTTCAGTAAGCAATCAGAATTTATTACCGAATCATAGTTGCCATGGAGTGAAAAACTGAATAAGGGGCTAAAGTAGCGTAATTGAGAATTCAAGATCAATGATGCTGCTGTAACTTTCAACTAGTTTCAATGTTATGCATCCTTAATTATTACAATGTTTTAGTGAATCCACTTAAAACATACCGGTATATATTATAAAAATCGCATAAAATGTATTTACGTGAGCACTGCAGTGGGATTACAGCATGCATGAATGATGAAAGTGTACCTTGCGGTGGCATTCGAAGATCATGCAAATGAGCAAGTGTGATAACAGGTTCTTGGCATGGAAACACAAGGTTGACCTGTATCACTCCGCCAGTGATTTTCACTTATCTCAGAGTCTTATATCAGGGTATTAACCAGAAAATGAAGAAAAAAACAGTCGTAATCGTTTCATGTTAACTAGAAATAAAACGAAATCTGAATTTGAGTATATTTCATATTCATTTCTTCGCCCAGACACTGCTTGAATCCGTGGACTATTTTGTTGCTCTTTGGTTCTGGGCGATCGGCTCAAACCTCGTGGTGTTTGCCGTCTGTTCGGTTTTGCGTCTGTCTGAGTTTGCGGTAAGTCAGATTACTTATAATATATATGCCTGGTGTTTATATAGTTCGCAATTTGTTTGTTGACAACGATAGCGTTGGAGAGACAATTTGTGCGAAAATCCCTGTTAATGTTGCTGTACGATCATACGTTGCAAATCTTGTTCCTTGATCTGAGTGTCGCACTTGACGGGTTCAGGTTCTGGGATTATGAAGACCCCAGTTTTCAATACTCGTACGTTCTTTCCCGTGAAGTCGGCGTTCGTTACTATTTTAATGTGTACGCATACTGCATGGAATATATTCCAGAGGAGATATGTGTCGAAGCAACAACAATAGTATTTACATTTTTCTCGTCTTGTGAACTTGACCGGATCCTGTCCAGTGCAAATTTAAACAACAACCAAACTTACCGAAAGCGGAAACAACAGAATTTGTCAGGTACCGCTTTCGAAAAGTTTTGTTGTTGGTGGTGTTCAAACTTTTTCAAACTAAATTATATACGCAATGATCGTACAGCAACAACAACAGGAATTTTCGCACAAATTGTCTCTCCAACGTTTATATCGTTGTCAACAAACAAATTTACAATAACACCATGCAGGCATATGTAATGGGGACTTAACGCAAACTCATGCAGCTCTTGCAAATATGTGTGCCACACAGAACTATTAGAACTATTAATAAAACTATCCAGTATTTGTCGCTTTGTCACAATAAACTTATGAAAATCTGCTCGCAAAAACTGGTAGAAGACATTGACGCAGACGATCCACTTTTAAGCATATTACTATAGTTTCTTGCTACCATGAATACCTAGCATATTTCTAAATGAGCCACCTTCACAAATTCACTTCCTTGAAAACTAAACTGTGTTCCAGTTGTGATTTCCCAAACAGACTCGTCCACAAATTGGAGGAAATCTCCACATTTATCCATACATCTGCTGAAACATGCCTGCTGAAACATGCCAGCTGAAACGTTTTGAAACTTTAAATCCATTATTGGCGATCCAGACATCAGTACTTTGAGTACTTTCATTCTTCAATTTTGGTACATTGATTTATCCAAAAGCTTTTGCATGTTACTGTACCTTGGAAATTATTTAAAACAAGTGATTAGGAGAGCCCATTTTTAGCCTGCCTGAATCTGGGCAATTTTGAACCAGTTTGCATATCTGGATCTTATGCCCCCCATAATGATAATGGTGGGTTTGTGTCGGTCATTGTGTTTCTATGTCATTAACTTGTTATCACACTTGTGCAATGCATAAATTGCCACTGATAAAGCTACACTTTCTTGCAGCCCTCCGGCTTAGGGCAGCATGGTTTGTACCATGTTTGTCTGGCACAGGAGGTAGATTAAAGTATCAAACAGATTGGGCTCTCTGAGGATCCATTGTAATCAGTGTCTGTAGAGTCTAATTTTCAAAATTCGAAATTAATTTTTTTTTGTAGTTTTGGTTGGGTTTTTGTTGGGGTTAGGGTTTTGTTAGGGTATGTTTGTTTGGGTCATCGTCGCCGTGTGACCAATAAGGTTAGGTGCGATGTTAAACTTCAAACAACCAACCAACCACTTTCTTGCATGCTGTAATCCCAGCACACCACTCACGTGAAAACGAAGTCTATAAAATACGGTACAGGAATCACACAAACTGTATCCGCAAGGCTGTATCCGGGCATTTTTTGCAGGTTCCGATCCCAAACTCCCACTTCCTTTTCGTAATCCATTATTGAGGGTCCAATTTTTCTAAGTGAATTTCGGCGCAAAGAGCCTGTGATCAATCACAAAACAGACGTTTATTAACATGAAATTCAATACCCAGCTATGCAATCGGATCGATATTGAGGCTCCTAGAAGCTTTTTCTAGGAGTATTTTCTTCAGAAATCCTTTCGAAGTGAACAACAACAACACTACTTTCGTTTTTTGTTTCATTTGAGTTTTGGGCGCCCATACGTTTTCTGTAACTACATTGGTTCTACATGCAGCCCTGGTCCTACTTCACTAATAAAAACAGGCTGAGGGGTCCACGCACCTTTTAGGTGCTTGCCTGCAATTCATGTTACTTTTAGAATGACAAAGGATTTCGAATGTTCATTCCATCGCAAAAGAGAATTTCTTCGACGGTATGCTGGTCTTGTCCATTACTACGGCTCTTACTCGAGCGTAGTCTTTCGATAGCAATGATAGAGTTGTCTTTTGTTGCCGAATGTTTATTCTAATGTAAGTCATGTTCATTTCCACTGCATTCGTCCACGAGTTGGTCAGATAATATAATAAAACACCTAAATCACCCAGCACGACAGACCAGGGCATGTACCGCGACGTCATATCTATCACAGCTGTCAATTCGAGAATTGAGTTTGTGAGGATAGGGTTTTTGTGTTTCGAGCCGAAACAATAAAAAAAACATTGCTTACATGTGTTCCTCCCTCCCCACAGAAGTGGATTCCCTCTCTCCAATTTTCGATCCCAACTCTTCCGCGTATTTGTACTGGGCCTCGAAAGAAAAGCAAAATATGTCTTCAGAGGGAACGAAAAGTGTATTGTTTTCTTCAATGGTGTCCAATAGTTCAGTGTGATTAAAATGACACTTCGACGGTTAAATCTGAAGAAATCTGAAACGACGCTTACAAAAAGAAAATTTTGTACTATTGAATAGATGAACAGTGAGATGAGGTATGTTTATTTTATTATACCTTTGCAGAAATATGTCACAAATATCGGACAAGGTTAGGTTCGGTATGGAATGATGTATCTGGGAGAATTGTAATCCAAATTACCTTACAGGGCGATCTGATTGGAGGGATGTGCATGATGTATTGTCGAATAATTGTGTTCGTCGAGAGATAAATGGAATTTCATGTCGTGTTATATGCATTACATATCGGTGTATCATTGCCAAAACAGGTGCGTTACACCTATCAAGAATGTCAATTTCCTCTGTGCGAAGCTCACTAGGCAGATTTGTAAAGTCGAGTAATTGTGAAGGTGGAATCGAACTCGCAGTTCATTTGCCTGTCCATTGGGATGTCTTGGTGTAGTGGATGATGCCCAAGACATTCGTCATCCTTTCAATGGTAAAGGGGCAATTCTGGACAAAGTCTTTGCTACCTTGAAATGCACATCCGACGATGTCAACGGCTAACGACGAAGTCAACGGCTATCTATTAAAGCCCACGCTCAACTAAGAACCATAATATGGCAACTATTTTTGTTACATGCAGAAAAGGTAGACCAATAAATCGGGATATGATCTTTCCACACCAAAATCACAGGTCATATAATACTTTTCTCTCGTTTACTAACAAATTAGTTTAGCGACCTACAATTGAAATTAATGATATTTTTCATCCCGAGTATAGAAACATTATATGCTACACTATGAAATTGAGTTATATTTACTAAATATCATGGAATGAGTACAACTTTCCAAAATAATATATAGAAAATAAACTCCTTCCAATTGATAAAAATATGTTATATATGCCCTTGTTATATTTAATACGTACTGCGCTTTCCTCCTCATTACACGGTCAATATGCATGGAATCCCATCTATTTAGCACATTTTCAAGGGAAGGATGAGCCGAATTTCAGTGCATATAATCAGACATTGAAATTAATTGATTTTAGAAACGAAAGAAGTTAGAGTTATCGGGGGTCCTAATCAAGAAGGGCTGATCGAACAGTTGTTCGTTGCAATTTTTGACATACAAGACCAAGACCAGATAAGGTAATGGAATGCCCGTCCGGATCGCTATATAACACCACACCTAATGTAGTCCCAATACGATAAACATAGTCTGTCTCCATATCTCGTGTAACAAGCAGACACACACGCCCCTAAATGGAAGTATTTAATTGCATGCTTTTGTGTTTTACTGCCCCCAATCTCGTGTGGCAAAGGTACCTTTCAGGGTTAGCTATCAATGCGACCGTTCCGAAATGTGCCTTTCGCCAAGAACCGTTGTAATGGACAAGACCAGCATACTGCCGAACAAATGCTCTATCGCGATGGAATGAACATCCGAAATCCTTTGTCGTTCTAAAAGTAATATGCTAATGTTGAAAGTTCACGCTGTTGTAAAAACCGTAATAAGCCGGTGCTAGGGGCCGTGTGGATACTCCATATTCTTCACATGAAAAGCTGCAATAACAGCGCTGCTGTGATACTAAGGGTACAGTACGCCCACTTTCCAGTTCCCGATTGTCCACGGATGGTGACTGGATCCTACCGGTAGGATAGCTGTAGGGTCCGCGGATGATGGCTGGATGATTTCAAAAATCATACGCGGACCCTCCAGCCATCATCCACGGACCATACGCGGATCATCCGCGTATCATCCACGGATCATCCGACCATCATCCACGTACCCTCGGCGTACCATACGCGGATTGTTTTAGATCGGCACGTCAGCCTATACTCTTTCACCAAACATGATATGGTCAGACAAGTTGGCCGAATTCATGTTTTGTCTTTTGTTAGATTGAGAATATGTTCGACAAAACAATAAGTTATAGCTGGGCTATAATGAAATTGACACCTAGGATTACATAAAATCTCGTTCGCAAAGACTCCCGCTGTGTCACACTCGTCCTGTGCCACGTGGGCTTACACTTTCTTGAAGACCCCACGGTCTTCAATCACATCATCGTAAAATACTGTTACTTGTTTGGATGTTTAACTCTCTACATTTCCCTAACAGAAGATAAAAGAACAGAGAATATCCACGATCAAAACTGAAAGAATGGCAATTGTAAACAGGTCTCCCCATGCCGATAGCCAATCGGCGACGGCCTTTCTTCAGCCTTTTGGTGATACTTCAAGCACGTGATTTTCCCATTATAATTTTCGTTTTCTACCTCCGTATAAATTCTTTAAATAATGTGAATCTCATTCCGTATAGTTACATATTGAAATTGATTGTGACGAAAACGAAGATTTTTCAATTAATAAATAATAAATACTGGTAGTGTATTTAATGATTACTGTTGTGCGATCATCGTAAATCAAGTATTTCTACATTAATTCTCCATGTGATTTTCATAAAAATAATGAAGGTCATCTTTCACTATTTCATGCACGCCCCATGCATCAACAAGATGTTAATTTACCTTCCATAATTTCTAGGTTCATTTGAAATAGCAAGCGTTATATTTATAAAATAAAATAAAAATAACTAGAAAGGAGCACGACAGTAAGAGGTGTTTTAACAGATTGGTGGATCTATTTATCATTCTGAGAGTAGAAATGATCTACAAGGGAGCCGTTTTAAGCTCATTATTTCATTTCTTCAGACCGCTGAAGTGAAACACATATAAACCAAGTGGTACGAGGGAGCCGTAGAATACTCATTATTTCGTTTGTTTAGACCGATGAAGTGAAACACAAACAAACTACCGTAAAGACCAGTTAATTCATTTCTTTAGACAAGGAAGCAAGGTTGCCTTCATTTCTAGAATTATTTTGTTCGTGACTATTCAAAACAAGGATAGTCTGTATCTCCTTGTATGCACAAGGTAATTGCCGTTGAATCAAAGAAGTTTTGTGTTCAAAATTATAGTTCTACTGGATATTTCACGTGAGAGGTTCCCCGTCGGAGCTATAGGCACCTTCGTGCAGTGTTAACAATTCAGATGCGAGCCAACAAACTTGGGGATGTATATATATATGATGGAAATAAAAGTAGAATTCCACATTATTTCTCCTTTTTCTGTCTTATTTCGTACTACCATTGGTATCTCTTTTTTCTCTACTATGTGGGATCTTTTATGCGAGATGTTAAATCGGATCGTTTCTAACCAGTATCGTTTGCATGTTATGGCGAAATCCTATTCACAAAAGAACCTTTTTGGCTGAATGAATTTTGTTATGGAGACTACCTTCTACCGCATGATTCATCTGGCTATTATCAAGCTCTCGGTTACGAACTGAAGCCGGAAGTTCCCGGAAAGAAAGAATGGGTACAATCAAAGTTTACGTTAACTTTACTATAGAAATAATGCATTGGACTAACGTGATGATGAGTATATTAGAAAGTGGTAAGTATGCGTAATTGGAATTAAAAAAAAAATGGGATCTACTATTATAAAACCATAATCAATGGATTACTATTATCTTTCAGATGCACTCGATAAAGTCAATTACTGAAATAGATTTATACGAAACTGTACAATAATCTCCGCTATATATCTTTCAAATTATGTATTTTTATTTGTTTTAAAATATATATAGTGCTTGTAAATTTATGAATTGATTCAGAAATTTGTATATGGATGAATAAAGCATCTTGTTTATGAGCATCGAAGTCGGAAGTGACACAGAGTTCAATCAACGTATTGACAACAGAATAGACTGGTGAACATACGCAGACAAAAGGTGTTTTGATGAAACAAAACAGTTTGTGTGAAAGCTGAAATTCAACTGAACAATTAAATAAATAAATCAACCAGAATGGCAAGTGGCGAAAATAATTTAGCATGCGAAGGTGGACACAATATACTATTTCAACAGCGTTACTTACCAAGGGTTCCCTTTTCTCTGACATTGACAGAATTAATCAAAGATTATGAAGATACAATAACAAAAAAATCTCCAGATGTGAAAATAGTGAAGTTGCGAATAGGAACCATACTTTCACAAAATAATTTTTATTAGAAAAGCGCGACATTAGTCTGATCAAATAAATATTATTTTTATTATGGGCGTACTATTTTGCCCGAACTATTAGCTTATTATGTAGTCATTTTAAATTTGCAAATACACTCTTTTGAGATTGATTACATACGTTTTCCAAAGAGAAAATGTACGAAAAGAGAGATATGACAAAATCTACGCACATGTGCGAACGAGTATAGCGCGGACCTCACAGAGGGCATATATATATATATACACACACACAAGAACATTTTCTTCGCGATCGGAAAACGCCAATCGCAGATCAAATTTATTCCGTTACCCTGTGCTAAACTAATAAATATTTGCGAGAGTAATCAAGATAATAGACTGAAGTAGAAGTAGAGGACAACCGTTACAATAAAAGATGCAAATTACGGGTAGTACGGTATAGTATTATAGGACAATGATGCGGAACTTTGAGGAGTGTCGATATTTTTCTCCGCACATTGACAAATACAAGAACACATAAATATACGAATCTTCACGCATACCACTTCATCAACAGATGAATTCATACTTTTCAATGAATATACCGTAAACCCCCTTTCTTCCAGATTATTTTCATCGATCAGAAATAATCCCGCATTATATGCGATTATAACTCGTCGAAAACATATGATTATCTATCAGTGAAACTCAGTATAGTGCAGGCACGTCAGTTCACGGCCCAAACCATACGTGGAGGATCCGACCATCATCCGTGGATGGTCCGACCATCATCCGTGGATGATCCAGCCATCATCCACGGAGGATCCGGCCATCATCCAGCCATCATCCGTGGATGGTCCGGCCATGATACGTGGATGGTACAGCTATCCTCCAGCTATCCTACTGCTATCCTACCAGTAGGATTGGGTAACTGGAAAGTGGGCGTACTGTAAGTCCACCGTATTCTCGGCTCTGAGGTCTGAATGTGAGGTGTCGAGAAAAGCTTGTGGTTGAGTCATATGGTTGCTTTTTAGCCGTCAGACGTCAGTTTGTACCACCTCTTGTATATCGCTCCAATTAATCACATATATACATCTCAGTTTGCCGAAACTGGCCTGATATTTGCAAAAATGGGCAGAAGAGGGATTCGCAAATACCTGACGGCAAGATAACACAGCCTTACAATGCAACTGGATTTTTAGCTAAATTTTTTTTGGCTATAACGTCTGAGGCGGTTCAATCTAGCTAAAATTAAATCCTGTCTGCTCCCCCATTTGGATATGTCGCTTGAAGGATCTAACAGGCTTGCAGTAACTCGAGTGACAACCAATCCCGAGAACACTTCATAGTGCTTTGAAGGGAACATTAATGATATAGATTTTTTGGTTTGCTCAGTCGACTTAGACGCCGCGCTGGCGGAGTGTCTTTTCATGTTTTCGCGGTCTCGACATTGTGGCACCATAATACGTGGTAGATATATGGACTGTTTTTTGATGTAAACATTAGGATAGACGGACACTGTGACCCTATCTCCCCTCCCCGACTGCAAGTGGACTAGTCCAGATGCGACCATGATGTCATAATGCTATTAAATATTCACGGTAAGGGCGCTCAGAACACCAAATTCAATTGTAATACTTAATATTCTATATAGCGACATGTACGATTGAGGAGCATTGATAGGATATTAATTTATTAAGATTGAGGGTTGTTTCGATATCATGTGTTTTCACATAGTGTTCAAATGAACATCGCATTCAGAGAGTGACTGATACTCTGGACATGACTTGGAATTCATTTGGATAAAGAATACTGATCAGTGATTCCGGAGTTTATGTATAGAACATCATTATATCTTGCTGACATCATTTAAAACTGTTTTTCTTGTATTTATTTCAAACCCATTGTAATTGAGACTAACTGTCATACGAAATAGGTCTTGCGATTATTGAAGCGGAATTTATTTATGGACTGCGGCTGATTATTGAATCTTGATATCGGATCTAACACTTGCTAGTGATATAACTATTTTATTGACAAATTCATATATATTGGATCTTTCTTTTCGTATTTTTTTTTCAATTACCTTTTATACAAAAGGAAGGCATTGGAATGTTTGTGTTTGTTTGTCAATATCAATTGAGCATCACAGTGTAATAGAACGTTCCCATAATGTATATCTAGCTTCAAGAATGGAACCAAAGAAACTGACAAGTATCCATTTTCGAATGAGATATATTTATCGAGTTAATTTTTATGAACTGAGGTACACATTTTCAATTTCAACCATCCACATTTTTCTTTGATGTGGATGTTACGAATTATGTCTTTGGGTTATACACGTTGGGTTGGCACGGGTTTATGTTGCTTCAATACATTTTGTCTCACTTCATGCATCATATTTGAAAATAGTTTGATGGGATTGGCCTTTCGTCTTCTGTCAATACTTTCTGATCTGAATCCATTCCTTTCATTTCATGTAACATCCATTCATTTCATCTAGCAAATTGCCTGGTTTTCTCTGATTAGATATCGAAACATTGGCGAGATTAGAAAAGTTGAATCCATCTTCTTTCTGTATGTCCATAATTTCGACATGCCACTGATCGAGTTAACAAATGCAAGCGGCAACTTTATATAGACCCGTTCTTGGTTAATAATTGACCACAAGCTAGATTAATAAATGCTAAAACTTCATGTAAAGCCTTTCTTGGATAAGAGTTGACCAATAGCAGCTAGTTGATAATCATTAACCTAAGTCGAGCAGAGTTTAACATGTGTGAAACATATTAAACACATACCATAATTAAACGTAACATTAAAAGGGCGGTGAGAAACGAAGCCGGCGTACTGACAAGAAGTCATATTACACCACCGACAAATATACTGACTGCATATTTCTAAAAACATCACAAGAACCAAAAGTGACCCCTGTGATGATTTTTATCTCAGCCCCGCTCTTATTGTCACTGTTCATGTGGATATATTGAATGACATGACCACACGGCCCCTAACACTGACTTGGGCGGCATTAGATACAGATATTTCAGAGCGACGATATGTAGCGCTGTAACACTGGCTATGCTATAAAGAATATACACGAGAGTTCAAAACAGACATTACATAGACTTCATTCCAGAAGTATTGGAAGTTTGATTCCTCATTTTGCTCAACTAGTATCCAACCACAATGTGTTAAAAGCTTGAGCTATCTAGACCCGAGTGTGAAGAAGATATCGAAGCATAATCACCCCTACCCCCAATTCCTTGTTTGTTTTTGTGTTACTCAGAGAGCATTGGGAGAAGGCATCATGCGACCTTGCTCATTACCGTAGACGTCAACACCCAGTTTCAAGTAAGCCATGCATTCGTGGTCTTGAATACACACATCAAGCAAAAGCTAACAGGTCCACAACAAAAGGTCCAGAAAAAAATACTTCCATGGTGATAATAACGACATAGTGACACCAATATTGAAGATAATCGGAATCGGATTGCTTTATCTGAATGATCCGTACACAGACTCAATATCTGTTAAATTTCATTGCGTTAGGATCGGGGAGAAATAAAATATTAGAACGTAATCACCCCTACCCCTATTTCGGCTTCATATTTCTCATGCCCTGGTGCCGTTAAACATGGTTATGTTGCATCCATGAAGTGCATATTAGATGGTTACACCAGATCTAGAATTAACGAAGAGAGGATTATCTTTCACAAATACAAATCAGGCAGAATGCAAAAAGAGTGTCTGCAACTGCAAAACAAAAAATCGAGTCTCATTTCTAAAAACAAATCGAGGAAAAATGTACCCTCCAAGTTATGACGTCATCATGACGTAAAAGACGTAAAAGGCGTAACTTGGATTACGTTATCTAATAGAACATTATTCTAAGGTCAGGTATGGGAAGTTACAGAAAGTTTAGTGCAAGAAGAAAAAAGATATACGTTCATAACTACCCCTACCTCCATCTGAGAGTTAATTTTGTCTTGTATAGACAGCGGTAAAGAAATGCATGCTGTGACCTTAGGCACCACCGTAGATGTCTACATCAGGTTTAAAACTGATCAGCAGATGATACTCTTTCATAAACAGTGGTCAAACTAAATCTACGCGAGGGGGGGGGGGTGCTACGAAAACCTTATTTAGACCCCTTTTTGCGATTTGGCTACCGGACTCACAAGCTGGCTATGACCTCACAAGCTGATATGACCTCACAAGCTGGTATGCCGACTGCAGTATAACCAACGTCATCCCGAGAACCACAAGCGGCATAGCTTGCCTTCCCATATGCCCTCTTCTGTTAGTGAAATCTTTTCAATGTTCTAAAACGTTTACTCTTGGAAAAAAAATGAATAAATATGCAAGTTATGAAGTAAAAATATTCCATCCTCACCAATTAAGCCAAAATAATTCACCACTCTTCACCCCAGCCCCGCGACACACATACACCATATTGCCCAGGCAAGATTTCGGGCAGACCACTTCTCAAAACAGCTCTCTGCGCACTGAAGTAATAAATTAAACATTAAAAGGATGATATAAAAAACATATATGATGATATAAAAAATATATTTTATTTTGTCTTGTAGAAAGTGGTCGTATAACAGTATTTTCGTTATTTTGAGATTATACTATCTTAGCTTAGCACAGATTCTAGTGCTGACAATTAGTAGAGCCCAAAGTGGGATTCGAACCAGCGACGCGCAGAGTAAGGTCAGCACTATATGTCGGCGATCTAAACCACTCGGTCAACGGGCCTCCCACAAAAATAGGAGGAGCGGTAGTCTTGAAAGCGTACACACAATACCCCTCTGATGACCGTAATGACACAGCCCCCATAGCTGAATACATAGGAAGATATTTTTTTGTCATTTAGAAAGTGATCCTATAACAGTATTTTCGTTATTTTGGGATTACACTATCTTAGTTCAGCACAGATTCTAGTGCTGAAAATTGGTCCCAAGTGGGATTCGAATCAGCGACTCCCCAGAGTCAGGCACCATAACGAAAATACTGATATACGATCACTTTCTAAATGACAAAATATATATCTTCCTATATGTATTCCGCTTTGGAAGCTGTGTCATTACGGCCATAAGAGGGGTACTGTGTATTCGCTTTCAAGACCTGTCTGCTACCTCCTATTTTGTGGGAGGCCCGTTGGCCGAGTGGTTTAGATCGCCGACATATAGTGCTAGTGATTGGGTGCCTTACTCTTGTGGTCGCTGATTGGAATCTCACTCGAGACTCGACCAATTTTCAGCACTATAATCTGTGCTATAATGAGATAGTGTAATCCCAAAATAACGAAAATCCTGTTATTAAAGGGGTGATGGAAAACGAAGCCGGCGTACTGACAAGACGTCATATGGCTCCGCAGACAAATATATTGACTGCAGATTTCTGGAAACATCACAAGAACCAAAAGTGACCCCTGTGATGACTTGTATCTCAGCCACACTTTTATTGTTGATATTCATGTTGACATCTTGAATGACATGACCACTCGGTTCCTAGCACCAGCTTGAGCGGTATTAGATACAAATATTTTAGGGCGATAATGTAATAGCCCTATCAAGTCAACTGTTGGAAAATAATAAACTATGTGACCGCCAGATAGGAGAAACGGCCCAAATCATGGAGTATTTATAGAATGCAAGTTCGTATTTAGAACATATACCTGTGAGGCTCGACGCCGACCAAGCGCTTCATTCTCCGTCATGTTTACATATCATAAAACTACAATCGCAATGGTTTGTACAGAGGGCAAGCCTCGGGGACGAAACATCCACCAGCAAAATCGCACTATATACAGGAAACAATTAAAGGTCCCATTGAAAAGGTGGCGGAAAAAGACTTCGGCGTAGTACTGGCAATATTTCATATGAACCCACATACAAATATACTGACTGCATATTTTTAAAAACATCACAAGAACCAAAGTGGTCCGTGTGATGATTTGTATCTCAGCCACGCTTTCATTGTAGGTGTTCATGTGTGCATCTTGGATGACATGACCACTCGGTCACTAGCACTGGCTTGAACGGTATTAGATACAAATACTTCAGAGCAATGGCGTAATAGCCCTATCAAGTACACGGCTGTGTCGAATGCGGTTGGCTGGAATTTGAATGATCATAATGATATACAATCTGCACAGAGTGATAGTTCCTGATGATCTGCTGTAGACCTCGAGTTCTGGCGCCAGCTTTTGTTGGGGTCAGCTTTAGTTGTCAGATTTTCACTCTAGCATTGTAGTTTTATCATATATGTCATTGCTACCGCTTGGTCACTTGCTACTGAAGTGTTATCTAAAGTATACTGTTCACTATTCGAGAGTGAAATGATGGGACCACAAATCACATGTGTCAAGCCGATGACCTACACGTATGCACCTCATATATTCAGTTATCTGTATAGGTTTCCCACATAGCGGTCAGTAATCTGGAATGCCGTTTCGTACCAACTATAGAATTGAGAATGTGGTATTTTCCTAATCGTTGGTCCGGCATATACAAACATCTTGGTCTAAAGAGGCAACTTGATAAAATTGTAGACTCACAATTCAAACGTGATTTCAGGTTTATGATGGATATTTTATATGTCTAGTAGTTTCTGTATAGGCTTTCTTTTTGCGAAAATGAGGACCTTGAAGTATATTTACAATTATTATAAGAAATTATAATTATAATAAATATCATGTAATAATTGTATTGTTTGCGACCAGCTTCGAAAATTTACTTTCGCTGTAGCAGTGAATTTGACTGCCATGGTAAACTTGCAAGTTGCAGAAGTGAACGCCCAAATGCACAGTTGAAATTTAGGTGTTTCAGCGAGGCGTGTTTTGAAGTTTGAATTTGTAGCGCATCAGTATAAGAAAGCTTCATATTCAGGATTGCAAATATTCAAAGTCATGTCGTTTACCATACAGATATTATGCTAATAACTGTTGAAACGTTAAAATAAGAAAGTCATAGAGCAAACCGTATAGCCGGCATAACATTTCGGTGAAAACACACGATGATCATCAGAATATCTGAAATAAGACAAAATGAGAATTCGGAATAACATACTGTAAGATCGCCATTTCAGTCATTTATCATGTGTACATCTACCAGTCCGCCCCTTTAAAACTTTCTACATTATCCACAGAAAATTCATATCTGTGACCCCACGATTTTATAGCGTATCATATTGGGGTTATTTTGACCCTATTCGCATTACCCTCTGAACCACAGGCCCGCAAAACAAAAGTGTTGTGGGGTGTAGGCGGTGGTATTAGGGTGAAGTGTCGAAATAGGAGTTAGGTGCAGGATTGGCTTTTTTTTAGATACTTTTCAAATTTCCTATGCTTTAACATGGTGCTATATAGCATACTTGGCAATATTGTGCAGATATTTTTGCTAAACTTCGCAGTAGGCAGAAAAGTGGGTTACTTTAATAGCATCTATATTCAATATTTAGCACTTTTATAATCTAGTCTAATTAGAATATATTCGCATTAAAATATCTGTAACACCGTGTCGGAGAAAGGAGAATATATTCAATATTTAGCACCTTTATAATATTATCTATAATTAGAATAGATTCGCACATAAATATGTAGCTGACGTTTGAGAACAGACAATATATTGAATATTTAGCACTTTGATAATATCATCTAATTAGAAGAGATTCGCAGTTAAATATCTAGCTGTCGTCCGAGAAAGACAATATATTCAATATTTAGCACCTTTATAATATCATATAATTAGAAAAGATTCGCACTCCAATATGTAGCTGGCATCTGGGAAAAGACAATATATTCAATATTTAGCACTTTTATAATCTATACTAAATAGAAGAGATTCGCAGTTAAATATCCACAAGACCCTTTTCGGAGAAAAGACAATATATTGAATATTTAGCACTTTTATAATCTAATATAATTAGAAGAGATTCGCATCAAAGTATCTGTAACACCGTGTCGGAGAAAGGACAATATATTCAATATTTAGCGCATTTATAATATCATCTAATTAGAATATATTCGCATTTAAATATGTAGATGACGTTTGAGAACAGACAATATATTGAATATTTAGCACTTTGATAATATCATCTAATTAGAAGAGATTCGCAGTTTAATATCTATCTGGCGTCTGGGAAAAGACAATATATTCAATATTTAGCACCTTTATAATATCATATAATTAGAAAAGATTCGCACTTAAATATGTAGCTGGCGTCTGGGAAAGACAATATATTCAATATTCAGCACTTTTATAATCTATACTAAATAGAAGAGATTCGCAGTTAGATATCCACAAGAGTCTTTTCAGAGAAAAGACAATATATTCAATATTTAGCACTTTTATAATCTACTATAATTAGAAGAGATTCGCATTAAAATATCTGGAGCACCGTGTCGGAGAAAGGACAATATATTCAATATTTAGCACCTTTATAATATCATCTAATTAGAATATAATTTGATTGTCGCAATGAAGTACCAAACGAAGATGTTGTTTTTGGCGTTTTGTTTCTTTCGAAATTACAATGAAAGGGACCGATTGTCTCCGAAACATCTTCGGTCATCGTTGAGTGATTGGTTTGTTGTGCCAGTAAGTCTGAATACATGTCAGCTGTCTGCATGAGTGAGGTTGCCTTTATATCGCCCGTTCTGTAGGCACCAATCAAGCATTACCTGGGACTGTCTTAAACAGCCTATATACCAGCACATGCGCGTTGTTTAACCAGGAAGAACGATAGAATAATCGGCTATTGTCTGAGTAGAGTTGCACAGACCACCAATGAAAATGTACTTGCGACTGTCTTAAAAATCCTTACATAACAGCGCATGCGGGTTGTTTAACCAGGAAGAACGATATAATAATCCCTGTTCTTGTCAGAGGAGTTGCACAGACCAGCAAATAAGGTGCAGGACTGCCTTAAACCTCCTTATTCACCAGTCCATGCCAGATTGAAAATATGTAGCATTTGTGCTAATTATACAATATATTTTCTTTAAGGAGAGGCAATCGGACAATTTGGAGCTGCGATTTAGAAGACATATTCAATATTTATCATGGCTGCAATTTAGAAGAAATATTCAATATTTAGCATTTGTGTTATTTATACAATATATTTTCTTTCGGGAGAGGCAGTCCGACAATTTGCGTTTGCGAGTTATCATAAATATAGAATATTTCTTCTGGCTGCAATTTAGAAAGAAGTATTCAATATTTAGCATTCGTGCTAATTATACAATATATTTCCTTTGGGAACAGGCAAGTCAAAGTGCTAACTAGCAGTAATCCTACAAATTATCTTCAAAGTAGCACACCCCTTTCTAAATATCACTGATTTTAGAAATTATTTGCGAAGTAGCAGATCTGCTAAATAGCATGCGAGACAATAATAACCATTCCTGCACCTTAATGCGAAATAGGGGTCTCTATATATAACCCCATGCTCTATATAAATCCACATCAAGGTGTGAAACGGACTTTGAGTGAATCGAGAAATAAACGGTTTACCGCCAAACAAAATACGTCAGCATCTTCTACAAGTATGACTTTATATATTCCCGTCGTCAAATTGGTAAATTTGTGCAATTTTTTACCCTTGCGGGCGATTCAAAATCCAACGTAACTGTCCGTCCATCTAGGAACAGTTAGATTATGGCGGGCTTCGTTCTCAATTCTGATTGGTCAGTCGCAACAGCTGATCAGTGCGTGACCTCTCTTGCCGGAGGCGTGTCGCGACTGACTAATCAGAATTGAGAACGAAGCCCGCCATAATCTAACTGTTCCTAGATGGACAGACAGTTACGTTGGATTTTGAATCGCCCAGCAAAGGTCAAAAATTGCACAAATTTACTAATTAGATGACGGGAATATATAACGTGATACTTGTAGAATATGCTGCTGTATTTTGTTTGGCGGTAAACCGTTTATTTCTCGATTCACCCAAAGTCCGTTTCACACCTTGATGTGGATTTATATAAAGCATGGGGTTATATATAGAGACCACATATTTTGACACTTCACCCTAATTCCACCGCCCCCCAAAAAAAACTCTTGTTTTGCGGGCCTGTGCTATGAACACAGCACCATGAGTAAAATGGCGGTCAGGAAGGCATGATTTAAAGGTCGTGTTTTCGTTGTTTTTCTTCAAACTATTTGACTTTTTTTCTCATAAAAGTAGTCAATACTTACACTGGATAATTATTTCCTAGTTTGGTATGCAGTATTTTCGTACAAAAACATAAGACATAGGAAGATTTGACCTGAAAATGTATTTTTTAATATGAAATTCTGGAAAATAAGCTTTCTATTAACAATGACAATTGGTCACGTTCATAGATCTCGCAGTATATAGATAAATGCAAGCGGGTGTGTGTGGAAATCTGACCAGGGAGATACTAGTCCTTAATAACAGCTGTGTAGTCCTTTCGCGAAATTCCAATCTTTTAATTTTGGAGAGAAAACCGTTGTTGTTAATATTATTATTATTAGTATTAGTATTATTTTATGTTAGGGTATTAACGTATTAGCGTTTGTTGTCATTCTCTCTCTCTCTCTCTCTCTCTCTCTCTCTACTACATGCTCCAATCTCGTCTGCAAGATTCATAAGTACCTTTCAATGACGACATTTTACTTGCGTTAATTGTTTGTCCTTTTCGATTTTAATTAAATCATCAGACGGGTCACTTTTGGTTCTTGTGATGATTTCAGAAAATATGCAGTCAGTATATTTGTCTGTGGGGTCATATAACTTCTGGAGAATAAGCCGGCATCGTTTTCCCCTGTCTTTTTAATGTTGCGTTTAATTGAGTCGATCGCTCCGAACCCATAGATATACTGCCGGTGATTCCCGGTCGAATGAATCGTGTACGTTTAAATTCCAAAGTTCAAGTCTCCCTCCCCTTCTCATGCACACCAACCCACAATATATCCCAGCTGAGAGAGAGGTTATTTCGCAGAAACAGTTTGACAAACCTTGAGACGTACAAGATCGTATTAGATGTGATTGACTGGAAGATGAATGAGATTATGACAGCATTGAGTTGTCTGTTAGCAATATAATCTGTCACGGAGAATAATTTATGGCCATTAAGTCCATGATTTTAGAAATATAGCACGTCCATGACTTTAGGAATATAGCATCATGATTTATTGCGGTCATGGAACTTGCTTCTCCCTTGCAAGAGAAAAACCCTTTCAGATTTCATTTCATGTCTATTTGGAATTGGCACTAAAAGATCCTTCGATATTTCTCGGTATAAAACAGGGTTATTCCACCAAGCGCCTCCACTCAAAGTTTCTCAAATTTGGCGATACATATCGCATGCTGATAGCAAAATACCAGCGTAGCGTGCAAGATTTATGGCTTTACGTTTCGTAACTTGTGTATAATTCCGCTTAACCCGGGGCTAGGGGCCGTATGAACCAATGTACTTCAAGATCCTCATGGTGCTCATATGAACAGGCACAATCAAAGCGTGACTGAGATACATTATTCTCTAGCTGACGACTTTACAACGATTATTATAGATTAAGAATACTGATCAGCGATATGGATTTTATATTTTTGGAACATCATGATGTTAGGCCGCATCATTGAAAACTGTTGAACGCTTCTCTCTTGCAGGAAACTAACCTATGTTTATGTATACTATGATTGTCTTTTTGAATTTGGTGCTAATACTGTTATATGGAATATGGAATGGGTCTTTGAATTATAGACGCGGATATTCTTTAATTGACGACGACTGAATTATGAATGACGGACTAGACGCTTGCAATTCTTTTATGGCTGAATGTCGGATTTGACGACCATTATGACAAATTTCAATCCACTTTTATTGACAATGATTGTTACATTATATCATTGATTCTGCTACATGTTCATACACCGGTACCCGTCTGTGATGTCTGTTCGAGAGTACACTGGAAAAGTATCCTTCTGAACTGTGGTCATGTGATGTCCGCTCCATACTTATTTCCAGTATAACTTTAATTAACTGCAGTGATCATTATAAAGCGCAGTGTTTACTGTCAGCTAGAATCCAGAACAAACGTTCAATTGAGCCAAACTTGGAGAGCCAATAAGAAATTGCAGCAAACTTAAGAGTGCGGTCTTAGAATTTAGAGAGCTGTCTCATAAAGTATTTGGAGAACGAGAAATTTAACGTCGCGTACTCTTTGTGGTGGTTACCTTGGACTCCTTAGAACCTTGGGATGGGAACAATGCCCTGGAGGTATCAAATGTGTCCCATATAAGTGTACAACGATGTAAGCTTTCAGAGTGTATGAGGTTATGGGGTGGGGCGAGGCTTAGTTCGGGAGAAAGATGGTGGTATCTAGTACCGCTGGGTGGGAAAACCCCTGTGGTAGCCCAAATGTGTGCAATGATGTATAATGCTTTCAGAATATATAGAGTGGGGCGAGGCTTATGTCGGCAGATAGATGGTTGGTTGGTTGGTTATTTGAATGTTAACGTCGCACCTAACGGTATTGGTCACACGGCGACGATGGTGACTCAGTACCCCTGGGGTAATGCATGTATCATATAAATGTACAATGCTGTAACCTTACAGAATATATGAGGTTATTAGTCCAGTCAATATGTGCATATTTTTCATCGAATTTTGCCGTATTCCATAAAAGCATGAAACTTGGAACAGATAGAGGAAGGCATCAAAACAATTTCGGATATGGAGCCACCGTATAATGCCACATATCGGCCATTTTCCAAAATGGCCGCCAGATACTCCTGTCAGGTCCGTTGGGCACACTTAGCTTTGTATTATTTAGCAACCACATTGTGTTACACTGATTTGTGGAAGCAGAATGGCTGTGCATGCTAAATTATTATGAGACTAATATTTAATTGAATAAGGAATGAAAATAATAATATTGATAAAAGTAATAAACAAATATAGTCCACCAGTTATGTGCAATTTTTCCAAACATTGTGACTTTTCACATAAATCAGTAAATTTCAAACGGGATTAAATATATAACATAGGGACAGGAATGAGATATGAAGCCATTTCATATTAGGATTTTGGAGGCTGTAACAGCCATTATCTAAGATGGCCGCCATCAGGCACGGCTGTTTGTGGCTGTTTCTTCCATGTATTTTCGCCATCCCTCATACAACAGACCAAACAATTTTATCAGATAGAGGGGTTATATGTACCTTTCCCAGTAAAGGCGAACAGATTGGCCTTGGTTACTCAGATGACCAGTGAGACAAAACAGGTGGGAAAAACTGACGAAGTCTGGCCACTGAAAAGCAACCATATTTTTTTCTACAGAAAGGCCTCCCTCGGGACATCACGTACAGTCTAGAATAAGGGGCATTATACGGAGCAATCTCTGTATCTCAGCCACGATTTTATTGCAGCTGTTCACAGGGAAACATTTATGAAGTAACCAATCGCCCCTAGCAGTGGCTTAAGCGGAATTAGGTACACTAGCTCGGAAACTGTGTTGACATACACATGAAAGACAGTTGAACAACACGAGTAATTTACCTCAAATAAGCAACTCATCTAATGTTAATGGATCAGCATCAAGAAGGTCTGATGGAGTAAACGTCTCAACATGGAGTAAACATAGTAAATTCAAAAATAAAACTAACCTGTAATGCCCGACGTCGTGCGATAAATTTTCTACCAAGACAATAAACCTACACATATTTGTCAAATTACATGTACAGAGGGTGAGCAGGGGGAATAACAGTCCACCAGCAGTGTATTCGTAAAATTTTTATATGCACTTGTATTCATGTCATTCAAACGTCATTAAACATACATTTCTGTGGGTAATAATCGCCACCATTTTTAAGTACCCATGACGGTTCGAATCATACAAACAGGCTGAATAACTGCAGTTTGATAAGTTATGATGTAAGACATTTTCCACTTATTACCTGTCGGAGTTCCGGCGATAATCTGGGGATGTGGAGAGATTGGGGTGAAACATCTTGTATGCTAAGATAATCATAACCCGAAGCTCATTTCATTCGACATTTCAATAAATCATGGCTTTGTTTTCAATGGCAATATCTCATTTCATGATGCAAGCAGGCAGGCCGTTGACCATCTTAACCCTATATGTTCATTGCTATGAAAATGAGTGAATCTCGTTATAGAGATGCCCACAGGTGGTTTTAATTTTGAGTATGAGTGAATAGTTTGTACATCCATAAACTAATTAATAATTTATTTGTTATCACATAAAACATACATTCCAGGGTATGCCCATGCATTTGTTATCAGGAGTCGACGTATTTATTCTTAGTGAAATAACTTTTAAGTCAGATTAAGTATACGTCATTCGCCATATAAAGGCATCATTCTATATATCAAATGGTTTATTATTGAATTAAATGTGAATCGCGTGAGTCGGTTCAAGACACAAAGCAAGCGTACAATCGCCTCACAATCCATTACTACAGGATCTAGTTCAACCTTATAGGTTAATGTCTGCGCTAGAGTTTCTTTTATTTGGTGATAAATACCATGCATCTCTTCAATACTATAGCAGAGAAGCCATTGTGTTACGTATCGTAACTAACCCAGAACTATAAGTGTCGTTTAGGCACCTTGCTTGCCTCGCAAATTTCCACCAAATATGTTTGACAAACTTGTGCTGTCTTGCCGTAATCAATAAAACTGTGTGAACCACTATATGTTTTGCTGAGCTCACCTGAGAAAAGAATCCAATGTCGAATGTAACATTCAACTAATTTAATGTGGCTCTGGCGACTGTATTTGGATTACAATACCACATAAATTGCATTAGTGTGAGGTATAAAGAGATATGACTGGAAACGTTCGATCATCCCTGCACTTCTCTCTTTTATTCCGATGATATAGTTCAAATCAGCAGTACTATGGTTTAACTTTTCGGGAATATAGGCAGGTCACCTGATCACTGCTACATGTATATATGAATACATTTACTGAGGCATGGACGCCTATCCGTGATGAGAAAGTGCAATTGTACTAACTTGAAGATCCACGAAGACAACGTATACCTACCGCATACTTGTGATTTCATCAGTTGTGTGAATCGGAAATATCGATGTTATTCATAATCTGATATATATCGGGTAGTGTACAAGTAGGCCAAGATCAGAGACTTGTGTTTTTTGAAAGGTTGAATGTTTTATTACCTAATACATTTCTTAACTTTGTTGGTTTATAAGAAAGTGTATCGACAGGAGTAATATAGATATATTAGGTGGTTATTGAAATATTGAATTCAATCAGCTTTAGATAGCGGCCATTTTGAATATTAAAGATGGCCGACATGAACATATGACCACTTGTATTCGTCTAATAAAAGGTATGGCAATTTCCAATATTATTCTGACAACTTCTCAATAAAACAAATTCCGAACAGAAGAAACAGTACACGATCCCAATTACAAGCGTCTAGTCCGTCATCCATAATTCAGCTGTCGTCCATTAGAGAATATCCGCGTCCATAATCCAAAGACCTATTCCATATTCCATATAACAGTATTAGCACCAAATTCAAAAAGACAGTCATAGTATACATAAACATAGGCTTGTTTCCTGCAAGAGAGAAGCGGTCAACAGTTTTCAATGATGCCGGCAAGACATCATGATGTTCCAAAAATATCAAATCCGAATCGCTGATCAGTATTCTTAATCCATAATATTCGTTGTAAAGTCGTCATCTAAAGAATGATGTATCTCAGTCACGCTTTGATTGTGCCTGTTCATATGAGTACCATGAGGATCTTGAAGTACATGGGTTCATATGGCCCCTAGCCCCGGGTTAAGCGGAATTAGACACAAGTTACGAAACGTAGCGCCATAGATCATGCACGCTACGTTCGTATTTTGCTATCAGCATGCGATATGTATCGCCAAATTTGAGAAACTTTGAGTGGAGGCGCTTGGTGGAATAGCCCTGTTTCATAAGTTTCTGGAACAATGTTTTGTGACGTTGATTAAAATCGTCACATCTAACACAGGATCTAGCAAATGCTACTAAGCGAGATATGTATACGCCATATGCAGGTCCCACAGAAATCTCAGTACAAATCCTAACATGGGCTCCGGGCGGCCATTATGAAAAATGGTTGCTGTGACCTACATAGGATAAAAATCGGGGTGGCTCCATATCTAGAAATGCTCACAAGGCCTCAATTACAAGATATTCCATATAACAGTATTAGCACCAAATTCAAAAAGACAATCATAGTATACATAAACATAGGCTTGTTTCCTGCAAGAGAGAAGCGGTCAACAGTTTTCAATGATGCCGGCAAGACATCATGATGTTCCCAAAATATCAAATCCGTATCGCTGATCAGTATTCTTAATCCATAATATTCGTTATAGAGTCGTCATCTAAAAAAAAGACGTATCTCAGTCACGCTTTGATTGTGACTGTTCATATGAGTACCATGAGGATCTTGAAGTACATGGGTTCATACGGCCCCTAGCCCCGGTTAAGCGGAATTAGACACACGTTACGAAACGTAGCGCCATAGATCTTGCACGCTACGTTCGTATTTTGCTATCAGCATGCGATATGTATCGCCAAATTTGAGAAACTTTGAGTGGAGGCGCTTGGTGGAATAGCCCTGTTTATAAGTTTCTGCAACAATGTTTTGTGACGTTGATTAAAATCATCACATCTAACACAGGATCTAGCAAATGCTACTAAGCGAGATATGTATACGCCATATGCAGGTCCCACTGGAATAGTACTATCCAGAAAGGGATAGTTTACGATGTCGAAATTGTAATCATCTCTTTTGTCATAAAGTCGACGAGAGAGAATGCCCGCTTCATTTTTATAGAGATAGAGATCTAAATGAGATGTGCCTGTAGGGCTATCCGTAGTTTCCTTCAAATCCAGTGAAGGTACATCTCTACCAAATTTCATGCTTTTTTGAAAAAAATGTACAATTTTTTCTCATATTCACTGGACTATGTGGAGTGAGGCTTAGCTTAGCTCGGGAGATAGATGATTGGGCTCAGTACCCAGGCGAAGGTAACAATCCTCAGTGGTGTTTCCAATAACTGTACAATCTATTGGGGACATTTGATTGGACCCAGAACCCCGGCGAACTGGAAGACGCCCTAGGGATAGTGGATGTATCACATAAGTGTACATTGATGTAAGTGATAATTCTTCAAATTCCTTTTGAAAAGAAATTCTTTACCTGGAAACAACTGTGTGTCAAACTCCCAAATGTGTAGCAACCATCTTGGACGGACAACAGATCGAAAAATCAATTTGTATTAAAAACTGGTTTTAAAATCGTTTTAAATATTTACAGAAGATTTTAGATTTTGCTGAATAAAAAAAAGAAAATATGGTGTCAACATTTTTAGATTATGCATGTTTATTGAAATCCATTCCGAAGAACTGGAAGGATACATTGGGTAGAAGTTCCCTAGCTACTGACATGCATTTTCCAGTCTTATCAATTGCGAAAGAGCTATGGTAAGAGCTAGTAATCCTGATAATGAGGTGGTGATCCAAATCCATGTAAACTTGGAATTAGTGTTGAAGCCGTGTTCAGATATAGAGATATAGGCATACGGAAACATAAACAAAAGAACTTTAAAAAGTACTCAGAAAGCAAACCTACGTAATTTGTAATATATAAATATATACACAATATATTGCACAGAAATCTCAGTACAAATACTTTCTTGCATAATATAGGAAAACGAAATGAGAATCTTTGTTACTAATACGAAGAAACTATAGAACACTTCTATGAGTTTTTGCTCAATGGATAAAAACAGTGGTGCGATGTGCCGAGGCTAAATGACACAGTAAAAGTTAGATGTAACCTGACAAATAATCGGGATATAGATGGTGGGGTTCAACACCTCGGAGGTGTAGCATGGTGTAATCTCCCGGGCTGAATGAGGGAATGAGGTAGGACGAGGCTTACTTAAGGAGATAAAGGGTGGAGTCACTACCCCGGGAGAGGGGAACTTTGAGTAGGGATGTGCAGCTGCACTTCCGTATTATGCCATACACGCCAGTCGTGAATGTGACTAATAACGAAATTAATTTAATTAATTATGAAATTTAGCATCTAGAAACAACTTGTGGCTGGAACGAAGACCATTTTCATTAAATTTGTTAGGTTCTTATGTTAATTTCATATACTTATCCCCTGTTCCTTTGTTATCTGTCCTTCCATTTTTATATGCATAACTGAGTTATTTCGACAAGTATTATCTTGTATCTGTATATGCATCTGTATACTGAATAATTTGGGCAGCATGGTTTACCATGTACCATATTTGTCTGGCACAGGAGGTAGATTAAAGTGCCAAACAAATTAGGCTCTCTGACGATCCATTGTAATCACCAGCCTAATTTTCAAAATTCGAAATTAAAGGGTTAGGGTTTTGCTAGGGTATGTTTGTCTGGGGCATCGTCGCCGTGTGACCAATAAGGTTAGGTGTGACGTTAAACTTCAAACAAGTTTTTTCCTTTCATAGAGATTGTCATTGTTTATTAATTAGTTGCATCGAAAACTTGATCTTGTCTAATTAATACATGTATTTCATTATGCCTTTTTCTATTCTAACTATTACCCATTGTCTAATTTTAAAAAAGTGCTTAGCTGGTGGTCCCCCTTTTCCGCTCACCTAGTCTTTATCCTGGTATTATCCCATCTACCTTAATTGTTTATTTCCTGCAATCTTTCTTTGGTAGGTATATTTCTCCTATTATTTCCTTCTTCTTTTCCTCATTTGTTTCCAGAATATATATTTGTAGTTAAGTCATTTTCCTTTTTATTTCTGTCCTTTTCATAGCCGTAGTTATTATCCCATCTGCAATGATTGTGTTTATTTCCTCCAAAGTTACATTGAATTGGTATATTTATTCTTTTTGTTTCCTTATTCTTTTCCTTATTTCTTTCCCTATCTAATTCTAATTCCAGGATATCTATATTTGTAATTACGTCATTTCCCTTTTCTCTCTGTCCTTTTCATAGCTTAGCAAGTGAATAGATTTATGTTGCTGGGGAACACGACTTGTGGGACCCGGTTTTCTTACATACATTATGCATAATGCATGACTTGTGGGACCCGGTTTTCTTATATACTTTATGCATATAGGGTGGGGATTCTGCAAAAATTTGACCAGGTTGGAGAAGCTGAGCCACGTCTTGTTATGGAGTATACCATTCCAACTTAATTTCAAGGAGATTTTGCTAAATGAGTTGTTTCTGGCTTCAAGTTTTATATTATAAATAAAGAAAACACTTGTCATGTGCAATGACGACAATCGATCAAACAAAATGAAACATGCCAACTTATCATCAGCGTATCATTGGCTTAGCATATACTGTATATCAAGATCATAGTATGACGAACTACGTCCTCGAAAATAATGAATAACACGATGAATGAAATAACTAAATTGAACTTTCTAAAATAATAATACATGCTCGTAGCTACAAGGAAGCATGTAGACCAAATGTATTCGTTCAGGTTATCAGCACTCGCTGACAGTAAGTGTGTGTGTACCGGTATAAATAGAACTGTGCTTTCCGAAAGCCAACTAAAGAATTTTTTTCAAGAATAATAACTTCCATATTCAACTGGGCGAGTTATATGTTTCTCGAAGAAATCTATATAAAATCGATTACATCAGGGGACTTCTCACGTTTAAAAGATATGATTGGTTAATTCAAACCTCCAAAAAGGAATTCCGATATTTTCACTGGCTCGCGAAGAGAATACTAGAAGAACATCCATCTTATCGCATAGTTTCTGTAAAGATTCAACAAGAAAGTTCAGTGGAGTTGTACCTGTCGAAAATAATACCTTCAAAGGATCAGGGTTGGGGAGGGAGTACGTTCATCACTGTAAAAACAGGATGCCTTCATTACTGTAAAAACAGAGTGCGTTTATTACTGTGAAAATAAAAAAAGTGTGTTTCTCCTCACGCCTGTCGTGTCTGACGGCTGTCCGTTACAACACACAGTTTGAATAAAATACAAATGAATGGAAATATTCCCCAACAGAATACATGATGCATTAGTGTTTGTCACGACAAACCTCTCAGTTTAATAAAAATATATAAGACAATGTCGTTTTTATTATAATGAAAAGTACCTTCGCAATCTCTAGTGTGTATACGGTTATATCACCAGGCGATCTATATACCACGTATGGGAAATACTAACAGGATAAAATCTGACACCAGTAGGCTAGCCGGTCATATAACTGATGCTCCAGCACAATTAGTGTGAAATATGTTCTAAACGGTTATCAGAAATCAAGGGAAAGGTAAGCGATAAAGATGTTTGGCTATCCTTTCGCATGGTATTCTAAATTACTGTGTGTGCCTTACGTGCATATTCATATAGATATATATGGGAAATGATGTTGATTTTGGAACTAGTATTGAAAATGAAAAAAAAACGGTTGTCCCTGCATGACAGCTGTATTGAGCAACAACCGAACAAGTGAATAAGAGTGAAAATTAGAAGCTATCAAGAAAGACGATATATCATAATTAGTTGAAAAATTAGAAGCTATCAAGAAAGACAATCTATCATACAAATAATTAAGGGAGAGCCATGTTTACGTATCACTGAGGTGCCAACAATCATTTGACGGGCTAAACGGCAGTGATAATGGAGAATAGTAAATTTAACAGTTTGGGTAAGATATTAATAGCCTTAGGCAGAAGTTCCCATGAAAATACAGAGCTAAACATCTAATATAATTTAGCACGCGTCAAAACGAAAAAACGTTGCAGAGTAAATTACCAATTTACACATCGAACATTATAGTCTAATTAAACTACGGAGAAGATAAGATAGCATTATTTCAAAGACATAAGAATTGAGCACATCTAATAGGGGCCTGAGGAGGAAAGGGAGAGTTCGGCTCATGGTCATGGTAATGGTGGGCGAGGTTTGAATTAGTAGACAGTCATATCACAGATCAATAGAAAGCTCTGAGAGGGAGGGGCATTAGGAAAGATTAGGGCAGATAGAGATACATAAATTTATTTATTG